>JAJKFJ010022849.1:0-33732 GCA_027382625.1 Tetmemena sp. SeJ-2015
AAATGGCTTAGTAAAGTCTATAAGCGCTTACTCGTTCACAGTTTTGTAGTTTGCTTTAACGATAGATTTTTTGCTCAGTTACGGAGAGATTTAGAAAAGGAATATCTATGGAAGATTTTCCGCGTACTCCAACTGAAGTGCGCTTATGGGGAAATTTGAGGATAATCAAATAATTGAGTAAATTTAAAATTAAAAGTGGATGAGGAACGAAACCCCAAACTTTCTCATTGAAAGAATTTTAAAATGGAGAGATATGGCGCGGCACTAAAACATTTTTGCGATGGGTTGAGGGGGAAAACCTTTTTACTATGATAAGGGGATAACCCATCCTTAGAGTCAAATAAAACGAGTAGGATGGTCGTAGTTTTTTTGAGAAATTTTCGCGTTTACCCATGATTAAATAAAAAAGAAATTAATTATCCACAATTTTTCCTTTTTATATATTTTTTTATTTTATGCCCTTTTTGCTGAGGGGCGAAAAAGGGGGAGAAAGTTACCCCTGGTCATTTTATCCATGCCATGCTTCTGAAGTACGTTTATTATACTTGAGGAGCCATTCCCCAGCTCTGACATGGGTTGCTGCTTGCCCGAGTTAGAGTCTGATCTTTTATTAAGTTTACTGCTAAGTCCACCCACTCCTCCACCAATATAAAATGCATCCCCACTCATAAATATTCTTCTGACATTGTAGATAATTCAATATTTCCAGAAGAGCCAGTTGTGTTCATGCTCATAGTTTAATTACTAACTGCACTGTTAAACTCGTCAATGGCTTGTCCAACTATATTCTTCATCTTGTAGGAGGAGCCAGGCCTGTTGGAGTAATCATCCCCGGAGAAAAGATGTCGAGGCATGTCGCCTGGAGTGAAGGGTCTGGTCATCTCGCCACTTGCGCCCCCTCCAACCGTCGAGCGTGCCCCTGAGAGGATACTTGCAATGTGTGATTTCTGCACTGTCGACATAAAGGGTCAAGTTAAAACTATAAGAGTAATAATCTAGGCAGGTTTTTAAATTTTTTCTCAAGTTCTTATTAATCCTTGGGCTAGGAGAGCATTCTATTTTGAGAGTTGCCTCTAGCATTTTTTGAATTTGCTCGCTGCCAAGAGCGGCCGCCTCCTTCCATTTCGCTTTTATAAATTCAAAGTAAAATCGAAATATTGAAATCGCACAAAAGATAATTATTTCTATCGCCTTCACAAACATTTTATCTCAATTGGGATTCTAAAAAAAAAAGATAAAGGAGGAAGTCTCATGAGAAAATATTAGAGTAGGTCGGTAAATCTGAAATAGTATTGAATGCACCGGCAATCAGTAGGAATTAGAGGCAGACCTAAATACTGGAACGAAGAGTGAAAGAAGGGAAAAAAATATTTGAACTGAATCTTCAACACACCTGGCTAAAATTATTTGTCCATCTGAACTTTCTAAGCAAGCACCGCTCTTTGCCCTACCACAAGCGAATCTTAAAACTCATCTAAAATTGGATTTATTTTTAAAGCTAGAGAGTCTTATTCTTGCTAGAGCACTAAAGATAGCTTGGATTGAATTCAGGGATGAGTTGAATTTATTTTACCGGGATGCTAGTGAAGAGGGAGCGAGTGATTGATTGATTGATTGATTTATTTATTGATTTATCGGCTAGTAAATCAATTTTATAAGGTAAATATTATTATTGAGAATATATAGCTTAACTATGACGTTACATGCTATAGCACAAGTATGCCACAGGGGCTCTTGAAGACCCACTCAATTTAGTACACAAACACGGAACTGTGGCTCTAAATCTAATGGCATTAGGTCTGTATCGGCGCTCCCCGCCTAAGTTCCGACTACGAAGCAGTGAAATCAGGGGAGACTATTAAATTCGTGATGCATCTTACGATCATTAATATTAACTGTTGAGCTAAAGGGCGTCTAATGGTTTCCTTCATGCCGATTAGATGCCACCAGCGTCTGACGCTGATACATTCAACTTAATAACTTTGATGTTTCACCCAATTTAAATGGTAGCAGCCTGCATTCCTCTCATACTTTGATAAGTTTTTGCACTTTTATTACTAAACTAGAAAGTAGGATTCTTCAGTAAAGTGCAGATCCTCCTCTACTAGCGGTATTTAATTTATCTTATTCACTAGCATTATAATTTAATAATGGGAACGAGTGATTACTTCTTGAAGTTGGGCCTGATGAATATGGGCTAAGTTGTTGTAATACTGACTGACTGATAATCTCCTGCCCTATAGATCCTATAATTAATAAATTCTATATTCCAAATTAATTAACTAATACAACCACACCACCACAGTAAGATGAACAGCCTTAACGCTAAGCTCATATTGTATATAGCATTTTTTAATTCATGCTGTAAGTTTGTATTGAAGCTAAACATTGTGAAGATGGAGAATATGCTAACGAACGAAGATGATGAATTCGTTTGTGATTCTGGCAGAAGCAATGACAGTGATGAGTTTGAGCATACTATGAACAGGAAAAACCCCTACCCAAAAATATTGAGACTTAATTTAAAACCTTAGTGTGCATTTATTACCCAAAGTCTTCCCATGGAACTAGAAAAGGATCTGAGGCGCTACTTTCCCCCTCCAAGTTCGATAAGAAATCCCAGACAAGCACACCTGATTCCAAAAAGGCTTCGCTAGCCTTCGATTTCAAGGGAGGACTCAATCCTGCTTTTTCTCATTTAAATGGTGCTACAACTGCTACTGCAGGCGTCTCAACCAAGAGTGCCTTCTCCAAAAAGACCAGCTAGAGCAGGGGCCATTTTGACGAGAGCACCTTCGGGCATATTTCATCCCAACACGTTGATAGATAAAAGTGCTTCCCTTTCTCTCTCTCTATTAATTTTTAGACTGAAATTAGAGAAGCACTCCGATAATGAAAGTGGTAGCCATTCGCTGCAGCACGATTTCGTGAGCGAATTCCGAGAGGACTTCGACCGGGTGAAGTCTTTCGAAGATACAGCTGTTAAGATTTACAATATGCTGAGTGTGACTAAATTCGTGCACCCAGCTGAATCTAATCTCTACCCAGCTAGTTATAAAAAGTTATCGCCCCTCAACCAGACACTCTTCCTCGACTTAGACGACACACTCGTATTCACATCCATGTATAAACTCTCAGGCGAGAAGGGAACTGAAGTCCTTATAGAAGAGCAAAGTAAATATTTTTTTGCCTATTTTTATTGCTTTTTATAAGAAGAGAAAGACGGATCAAACATCAAGGTAAGTCAAACAAACTTAACTGAAAAAGGATTTGAAAACAGATTGGATAAAAATAATATACCCAGGAATATAATAGAAGGAGGGTTATTAAGATGTAAGTCGCATTTTTTGCAACCTTGATAAAAGAAATAAAATAGAAATCATTCATTAGCTCTTACTTTTCAAGATTCAAGAAAAAAATTGCAATTAGAAAATTTGTGATAATAATTATTGGAATAGATATTTTACAATGTTAAATTATAATTCCCTTTAATTATTACATTTAAGTGATATCTATAATTATTAGCTGCTCTGTCTTTCATCTTTTTATTTTATTAATGGCTGCTTGATTTTCAAACCCTTTTCAGTTTAAAATAAAATGATGATTCATACAATGAGCACACTCTCTTATTTTTGTATGTGGTCAGTTTCGATTGCAGAACTATCTTGAGTATAAATTTCTCTTAAGGCTTTTAAGTCCAGAGCAAAAACTCATTTTAGCTGTAATCGGAAATATAATCATTAGCTTGCAAATTAGCTACCATAGATTATAAGTAATTTAGCCATATCTATTCCTAAATTAAATTATAGAGTCGAAATGAGAGTTTAGATATTTTGGAGAATAATATCTGAGATGCAAGCTGCCCTCAGTTTATAAACTTATATAATTATACTTATGCTATTGCAATACTCGTCAAGAACTTCCATAAATTAAACTTTCTTTGTAGATTCATCTCTATCTCAGACCTGGCCTCTTTGCATTCCTAGAAAGACTCAAAGAACATTTCGAGCTCATTATCTTCAATATAACCAAATTAAAATTTAATAGCAATTATTTTTGACTAAAATTTAGTCTTTCCTTTATTTAATTTCCGTTTTATATAAATCATATTATGCATAAGTATTTTTAGCATAATATTTGAATCTTAAAACAATTTATATTTCATTTAGAAAATTATTTACTTTTTTAAATTATTTCGACTTATAATGGATGTACTGAATTAGATGATATATTAATAGAAAAAATGATTATTTGGATCAGAGAGCTATACCAATACAATAGTGGATGAAATATTGCTAAACTTAAAATAAAAAATACAAATTTTATACAGAGCATATTTAATTCAAACCTTTTAAAATTATTTGTGGTGATAAAATTATTAGAAACTTTTTGCGCAAATGCTTTTCAATCTGAGCACTTATAATTTCTGGTATTTAAATTAATGAGAATTAATTCAAGGCCTCGTATCTTCTTCATCTATAAATAGAAATTATTTCTAAAAGAGTCATTTTCAGAATCTTTCAATACCTCCATACTATAAATAAATTTTTAACATAGTAATATTTTAACTTCACATCGATTATAAATTACTTTCCTTCAATAATGAAATAAGATCCCTCTATTTAAATTTAATCGATTTAAGTATGCTTTTATGAATCTAAGGGGGAGAAGTGTGATTACTTCAGTTACATACTCTGCAGAGACTAGTGCAGCATTAATGATGGAGGGCAGGAGGTCAAGAATCTCTCCTTCTTCACAGACGACGAATCTAACAGAGATCTGCGCCGCTGCTTGATAGTCGACAACAATCTCTACTGCTTCCAGAAACATTTAACGAATGGCCTGCTAGTCCCCAAGTTCGAGGGACAGTCAAACGATAACTGGCTAGATGTGCTCGCTGACTACCTAATCACATCATTCGCTTCCACTTCTCAAAAATAAACCAAAATTCCATAGTGATTTACTTACTCATGGAATATATTTCTCACTTGATGTCAGAGGCAGCGTCAGAATGCAGCAGTCCTACTGTTCGTTCTAGAGTGCACTACGATTTTAGAAAAATTATCAGCCAAGATTTTAACTTCGCCAAGATCGTAGAAGCCACGAGAACTTCTTAAATCAGAGCTATGATGTCACATCATATCCCAGTCGAGTGCTTCGAAGGAACTTCAAGATCTGGAAAGACCTCAGGCGACAACAGCGGCACAAATAAAGATCACAAGTAATAAGAAGAGAGGAAATAATTATCAGTTCAGAGCAGTCCAAAGACATCCTTCAGTCTGATATAAACTAAGCGCATCACTCAAGCTAAATCCCCTCAAAATTAAGATAACGCTATATGTGAAGGGTCTGGCAGCTACACGTATGTAGTTATGAAATTTATTTTGCCACACAACTAAGTCGGCAGGCGCCAGAGCTTCAACAGCTGTGCAGAAACCAATCTCAAAGATGAGTGATAAGACTTATCGTGACTGCTATCTCAGCTTCTTCAAGGACTGAGGATAATGAACCTAGCAGCTTCATAACTAGTGTCTCGTTGTGGAACATAAAAAATTTGCCTCCGATTTTTAAGTTCAGTTAGTTTTCATTTATAGTGGAAATAAACAATCGTAACTATCGACTTATAAATATTTAACTAGCCTCTGAATATAAAGAGTTGAGATACCTAAAGAGTTTCTCTGCCTTAAAAGCTCTCCTCATAACCGAAGGCTTTCCAGCTAATTTACATCTTTATATCCAACTTAAACACTTGTTTATGTATCTCATGTTTTTGATTTTCATCTTAATGGCAACTGGTTTTGAGTTTTATTGTGAAAATGACTGATTAGAGAAGAATAAGAGCGGAGAAGGAGGTTTTTACTGCAAATTTCTAAGAAATAAAAAGATAAGCAAATATGTCAAGCTATGTATAATTATTAAAATAAAGTGCACTCTCACTAATGAGAGAAGGGGGAGATTAAGTAGCAATAAATTAATCTACCTATTCACACACGCACCACCATGTATTTAATAAGGTTTATTCTTATATATTTACGAGAGTTATTATTAATATTACTATTATCCTATTTATTCAAACTCAAGGGGAAATTTAAACTAAAAGGAGGGATCTAAAATTACACCTTTATTTTTAAACTTTTGAAAATTTACCCAAATTAAATAAAGTTATTTAGAGCATAAATTAAGTAAACAAAGATCGAATAAAATAGTATGGGCAGAAATTTTCAACCACACAGAGCTAATCATCAACAAGGAATGAGATCAACTACACTTGCCAAAAATAAGACGCTTTAACTGAATTCGAGAAAGCCTCAGCCAGGTTTCAAACAATATTCAAGTCAAAGGCGTAAAGTTATGATGAGCTCTCCAAAGAAAGGCTTCAAACACTAACTCTTAAGGAAGAATAGAACAGTTGCAAATACGAACTACATACCTGGATTGGCATCGAGTTCTACTATTCAGTTCTAAGATAACGCTTAACAACAGGGCTAAAGCCAATAGAGAACGAAATTCATAGAAAAATCCAAGCATAAAAGGTTGTCATACCAGAGCTATAGAGAACTAAATTTCATGAGGAGAAAGCCCTTTAACTAATCACTTGGCCTCAATAATCCTCAGAGAAAAAGGGTCTTTACCAATAATAAGGGTTAAACTGGTGCAAGAAACATTTCTAAAAGGTATGAGGGAATCTCCTCACTCTTTCTCTTAGCAGAGAGTAATTTCTTTAATCCTTTCGCATTTTGAAGAAAGCAAAGGGAGATATTTCATGGATAGCTCTCTTCTATATATTTTGATATCTCTCCTCGTTTACTTCAAATTTGACTCTCGAATATAGTTATCAAGGCCAAATGAGCTATAGATCCAAAGGGATCTTCAAAAGAAGATCCTACGAAGGGAAGCCAGTGATTTTCAAGAAAGGCAAGTCTCTTAAGCCTAGAGTTGGTGTCACTCTCGCTCAAAGACCTTTTAAAGGGAAAACTCTCGGCATGAAAAGAGTCTTAAACAATAGAAGAGCGCTTTTGAATCAGAGGAAGCATAAATTGCTAAGGGCAAGCCCAGGATTTAAAAAGGGCGGACTTTTGAAATGGAAAGCACGAGGCAAGGGTTAGAAAATGAGCACCGCATCTGAAGATAACAGTAGTCGTACTGAGAAGCTAGACAAGGAGTTAGAAAAGTACTGGGTTAAAAGTGGGGACAAGGAAAATGGTAAGGAAGTGATTTTATTTAATGAGTATTCTAGCCGTGAGACATTTGGATTAGGACTTAGAGGATTACATGAAATCGCAAACTCAACAGCCTGGATTCTGCTATAGCACCGCCGCTTTTTGACCTACTTTCAATGGAAACACATCTAACTAATTATCTAAATCCCCCTTATTCTGTTACCTTTCTTCTTCTTTTTATTATGAGCTAAATTTCCTCGATATTCCTTTGATTATAAATTTGAAATAAAATGTTGACTGATAAGAACATGGGTCATTTTAGAGAGCACTAAGATGACAACAGAGGCCTCAAAGATATGAAGCATCAACTCACTGAGATGGACCATGACTACGATGTCATGTTGAGAGAAAGAGAAGAGTCCAAGAAACAACTTGAAGCCAAGTTTCAAGACATCGCCAGAAAGATCTAAGCTAACATTTTAAAACCAAACATTCATCTTACATCTTTTGATTCTTATTAAGTGTTATAACAAGGATTTCACAAATGCGGAGGTGAAAAGAGTTAATGACACACTCAAAGCCTTCTAATCGAAATTTCAGTATAAACTGAAACTCTTGAAGGAGGAGTACGAGGAGAAAATTCGCATGATGAAGGAACATAATAGAAGGGAGTTTCTTATAGCAAAGGATAGGATGGACAGACTGGAAGATTCCATCAAGAAGGAAATTAAAGATAGAGTTATTGAAACCGATGAAACCATATATATTGTTAGAACTGATCTAAACAGTAAGTGACAATCTTTTAAGGCCCAGTCCTTAGTACTAATTTTACTTTATAGATTAATAAAAGGCGTTCGATGAGGAGTGCTAGACTAGAATAGAAAGAGAGAAGGACATTTTGCAGGCTTTGGATGATGAGAAGTACAAATTGCACAAAAAGATTGACTATGAAAGAACTGATAAGAGTCTTAAGTTTGGAGCATTCAGAGATGACGTGAATGATTAACTCAAGAGACAACATAAATATGTAGAAGAGTTCTAAAGGAAGGCTATGGATGAGTTTAAGCGTCTCAGAGAGTAATTAGAACTTGAAATGGACGAGAGATTCGATCATTAAGATGAAATACTCGATAACTTGTCCAATAGTATTAAGACTTTCCAAGACACCATGAAAATTGTAGGATAGACTGTCTTTTGATAATCATGTTTTCAAAAAAGAGGTTCATTAAACTCTTAAATTCTCTCTGCCAATCAAAGTTTACATTTAACTTTATAAGACTTAGAGTTGCACTTCTCTGGCTCTTAGTTTTCTAATTATGGGCTGCCAATAAGCTTCGTGTAGATAGATTTGAATCTTTTAGAGGCCAAGTTTAATTACTGATCCACTCACTTAGCTAGCTTCGTGAACTGCTTAATGCCTAAGCTAAACCAAGAATTTGGGAAAGCCTAGCTCCTCTGCCACATTTTTCATGGCTAGCTTGCCACCCTGCTTAGACTTCTTATACTGGTTAGTTTTTGCTCCCATCTCTACTAGCTGAATCAGTCTAAAGAGCAGCGCTTGATGATTTGTGTCATTCTCCACCACATCTCCACTTTCTAGACTCTCCCTTTACTAATTTTGCTTCTGCATTTAGAGGACTGATGTCAGCAGCATCTTTTGCATTCTTATGTACTTGTGCTAATCAGCGCCCACATTTTTCATTAGCCAGATAGTGCAAGTGCTCAGTGCTTGCTTCAATGAGAGTTCTTCTGCGCTAAAAATATCGAAATCAGACTGCATCAGCTGTCTCTCTGTGAACTTGCCGAAAATCAAGTTGTAAACTCCTGCCCATTCTTGCCAATCCCTCCAAGGGTGCATTTTAAGTTTTAGCATTTCACAAATTATATATTCTATTTACTAAGTTCCCAACAATTATGATAGTAATAGAAAAGAAAAAGGAAAGTTGAGTAAACATTCTGAGTTGGAGTGAAATAAAAAGAAGAATAATATTATTGAAACAGTGATTTAAAGAAGTTAAAAATCTATAGAGGATAATTTAATAAATAAACTTCTTTCTCATATGGGTGCATGCATGAATAGTAGTAGTAGCAAGTCGAAGTAATTGTCAATGCCTGAAATTTAAAATGAAGACTCAAACTTAAAGGAGTAGAATAAATCAAGTGCCCAGCAGAAGAAGATTGATGATGAATAGTAGCTGCAGATAATAAGAAACTACATATCATCTAGTTTGTAGAGATCAAGCTACGAAACTTAATTTAGCCTTTTTTAAATTCTGTCATACGAAAGAGATTTGCTGCAGTCGCTGCAGGCTCGTTACATCTTTCAATCTAACAACGCTGCAAAGCAATTAAGAGAGCACTATAATCTCGAACAGAAGCCTTTGGGCAAGGGAAGTTTCGGAAAAGTTTATCTTGGAAAGTCCAAAGCAAACCCAGATAATTAATTTGCAGTAAAGCAACTCCTAAAGAAAGAGCTAGTACCAGAGTAACTTAACTGCATTAGAGATGAGATAAGCATTTTGTCGATGTTTCATCACCCTAACATCGTTCGATATGTGGAGTCATTCGAAGATAAAGCAAACTTATTCATAGTCATGGAAAACTGTAGTAAAGGGACTCTAATGGACCATTTACACTCAACCTTTAAGAGAAAGCAAACCATGTCTGAGAAGAACTGCGCTAACTTGATGTACAAGCTGTTCTAAGCATTTCATCACATCCACACTAATGGCATAGTGCATCGAGATATCAAGCCAGACAATATCATGTTTGATTCTGATGGTACAATTAAGATCATTGACTTTGGGCTTTCCAAGATTTAGAACGATTTCTTTATGATGAGAACCAAGGTAGGTTCTTTGAGTTACACCGCACCAGAGGTATTAGAAAACTAACCCTACGATCAGTAGATCGACATCTGGTCTTGGGAGTGATTATGTATCTCAGTTTGAGTGGATCCTTTCCATTTGAAGGGAAGGGTATTGAGGAAAGCATTTGCTAGAAGCAGCACATTTTTATCCCTGTAAACATATGGCAAGGTATTTCTTATGAAGCAAGAGACTTGATCAACAAGATGCTTATTAAATCTCCACATAATAGAATAACCACGTCATAAGCTTTGTAGCATGAATTCTTCAAAATTAATCAGCCAAGCGATTTTCAATTCCATATTTAATAAATATCATCATTTTTTCAGAAGAGCTTGCACGAATTAGACTTGAAATTATTCAAAGGGTAATCTTTTTTATTAGTATTTATAACGAATTAATTATGTATTTTTATATCAAGCTTCAACGTTTACTCACCTCTTATCTTATTCTGATATAAATTTGTACTCCCATGAAATTAATAAATTTGGTAAAAGAGGAAGATAGCCAAAGATTCGACAGGGTAGTAAAGCTGATAGTTGAGCTATTTGCAGACAACTTAAATTCTATCTAGCTAAAGTATTTAGTGATCAAGTTTTAATTCTACCTCAAGAAAAGACAGCCTGAGATGCCACTTAAAGCTCATTAGAAATTTAATATTTTCACATTGCATTATACGCTCTCTATGATATCTTGAAAAATTAAGAATTGAACCAGCTTTTGATTAAGATTCAAAGAGTCTTAGCTTTGCAAAGTGAGAAAGAACCCATTGATATAGAAAACACACTTATAAACTGCAGAGACCTCATAAATCTCACCTACTTACTCAAGAACGTACGCAACGACCAATTACTATGGGAGCGATACTTCGATGGCTTAGAAAAGTCTAAGATCATTTCCGAAAACATAAGTGAAGATGATGAGTAGAGGAGGATATTTGAGGATTTTATCTATCTACAGCAGAATCTCTCAAATACTTTAATTTAACTTCGATTTATCATTAATTTTCTTTACTTCTATGAGCACATCAGGAGCTTCGAAGCAATCTAGAAAGATTTTACATTTACTTTCATTTCTTCTTTTAAAGATTCTCATTTCTTTTTTTTTAAGAGCATGCACATGCTGAATAATGAGGAGCAGCGAAATTTTTAGAAATACTAAGACCTGCTCATAAAGTACTTCCCCTTATTTATCAAGGCCAATACACAAAATATGCAAGTTAAGCTTGATGAAAGCTTTCTGAACTCAGCTAGCCAGGTTCCAAACTAAGACTTAGTTGAGTTTCAAGATCAACACACAGTAGAAAAAGTGCTATCGTCTAAAATACAAGGATATGAAACTCCCAGAATTCTATTATAATTCTCCTTAAAGCTTTTTAAAGTTCTATAGTTTAAAATGAGATAGTTTGTTGCATTTCGTATTTCCAAAAATGAATTTCCAAATAAAGGAGTTAATTTTAACTTAATGAGTCATTCATCTGAGTAAGAGTTGCTTTTGCAGTTTAAACTATAAGGAAATGTGATAAAATTTGAGTTTAATTTAAACATAATACTAGCTTGCGGAGCTTATATACTATGGTAAAGACCCTAAATTAAGTTAAATAATCCAGCCTCCATTGCTTTTCCGTCTAATTTAAGATTGATTTGACTAAATTCTGCTCTCGGCTAGTCTTAACGGACGGCCATCGGGCTTTTCATGTCCCTCACTATTTCATCCGCTGGTTATAGGGACTCACATAGGATTATTTCTTTTGACTTTTATAGGAGGGGACAATCTTTTTTGTACCTATGAAAGATGAATTTTGCTTCTTATCTGTCGTATCTAAATTAAGGTTTAAATTAAAACTCTAGGCTTAATTAAAGATTAAAATGCGTCGAAAATCCGCGGTAATGTGAAGCTCGAAAATATGCATTACCCTTATAAAAAGTCTAGGAAGGTGACTAAGACTAATTTGCAATAACAATTATGAACATAAGAAGAGATAAATGGAATTAAAATTGCGTTTGACATGTACTTTGTCTGGTTGAAAGACCCATTCTTCAGAGTCTTATTTCCAAATTTGCTGACATATGCTTCTTGGATTTAATTAGTCTGATTTTAATTATTTCCCTGCCCCTTAATCATAGGAAGTTGCCTCTATAAAAAAGTAAGGACTCATAAAAGGTAATTTGGGACACTCACCAGGCTTGAATCATCTGATTCTGATAAAAAGGTCTGATTCTTCAAGAGAGGGTCTACTGATCCCTTCTTCAGGTCGGGGAGTTACTTTTGAGTCTTTATGAATTTATCGCCCTTCATTTGACCTCCTATTTTTTTAAGATCGTAGTCTCCACCACCTGACATATCATCGCTATGCTTACTCGCTTGACTGATTGAATCACCGAAACCCTTCTGCTTAATTGACTAGCGTGTCCTATAGCACAGATCAGGCCTTTAATGGCAAATACTTACAGGTTCCCATCTATTCCCGGATTATTTTGCGCCTTCTCTAAATCCCTCAGCTCTTTAAACCACGGATGTTTGATAGCCTAGCTTGCAGTGATACGATTGTCTGGGTTGTAAGTTAAGTAACTTAGCCACTAAGTCGTAGGCCTCTGGACTCGTATGAGCCATCTGTTTTTGAATTCCAGTCCCCTCAGCTACCGTGGGAAAGTCAAATTCCATGTGTGTTGCATATTTCTGAAACTTATCAAGCAGCTCCTTCTATGGAGATCCCATAACATTATGTATACGAATAACTTGGTCATGCTCGTCGTTTCCAGGAAACAGGGGGTATAGGCACAACACCTCAAAGATAACACAGCCAACTCCCCACAGGTCCATTTTATAACCGTAGTAGCCATCTGTTAGCAAGCATTCTGGCGCTCTATACCATCTCGTCGAAATGTATTCCGTGTAAGGCTGCTTTGAATAGATTCCTCGGCATGATCCAAAATCTGCTAATTTAACCTTATCATCTTGCAATAGGATACTGATTATTTAATCACCATCTAAAAAAATTAGACTTAATAGGATGTTCTCAGGTTTAATGTCTCTATGGAAGATTCCATTCCTATGCATGTGATCGATTGCTTTTATCAGTTGGAACATGTAGAATTTCACCCTGCTCTCAGGAAGGTAATGCCTTTTGCCTAGGTGAATAAATTATTTCTAGAAATGCACTTACCCTTGATGGCGTCATACAAATTCATTTCCATTAACTCAAACACCAATGCTAGTATATTATAAAAAGCATTTATTAGCTAAATTTAGTCTTCCAGTGGGCTCATCACTATATTGCAAGTTTTAATAGAGCTTATCGAGATAAGAATAGACTTTGGTGGTTGGTTTTGTAAGTGTGCGAGTGAGTATTTTATCAGTTATTTTTATCTTTGCAATTGATAACTTACTATAAGACTTCATAGAGATTGATGATCTGCGGATGAGGACTTAACCTTCTGAGGGCCTAGATCTCTCTAAGATTGTTCACCTAAATGTGAGATTAGGACAAGCAATTTAAAAGGCCCGCATGATAAAGCTCGTTCTTACTTGGTCTATGGAATCGAAATGACTCTTCATGCATTTTATCGCAACTTTCTTCTTCGTCTTTATTTAAAGATAATAAAATTTCTATTAATTATGCTAAGTGCTTCAAGTACTTCAGAAAAAGTACCTTCCCTTTCTTGCTAATGAGTCTGTATTCTAAAACCCTCGCTCTTTAAACATGATGTGATCTTACTGTGCATGTTTAGATTTTTTCAAAGTTCGCAATCGTTAGTGATTAAGAGTTTGCTATAAGTGATGAAAATATGCAGCGATTAATCTTCTTCCCTGTTTTTCAATTAAGTTCAATTATTAATTCAATTTTAATAAAATAGATGAGAGTTATAATGTCTTTTTACTGAGAATTAAAGAACAACTTCTTCTCTACTTCAAACTTAATTATTGTATCCATTTACTCTCTCTGTGTCAATACTTTGAGCCCTTGACTGTTCCTTGCACAGGGAAGAAAGTGAGCCTGTTGCTATCGAGGGTTTCTATTTCCTAGCGGATCCTGGACATGTCATTATCCATGCGTTCTATTTCTCTGCCCATCATCTCTACATCCTTTGGAGGGTCACCTCTGGAAAGTGCCCAGTCAAAGTGAATCTAAAAATCTTCAATGATTATCATTTAAAGAGTAGACACCATTCATTTTTATGATTAAGGTTATTTACAAGCATATCTTTCCTTGAGCGCCATATTCTGTTATACTTTTTGACCAAGGACTTCCTCTCTTTTCGATAACTTTGATACTTCCTTGCGATGGGGTATAGTTGTGTATAGCTCAAGAAGAGTATGAATAGAAAACTTATAAGGTAGATAAATTCTAGCATAGTAGTTTGTCACAAATTAATTATTTAAGCTACTCTTCTCAAAAACTCACATCATCATTATCATTATCATTATTGAGATTAAAAAAGCAGTCAAAACTGTTATCAAAATATATTAAAGCTCCTAAATTATAGAACTAGTGTAAAAATGATAGCTAGATAGAATTGTCTAAATATCTGTGTAAATTATTTGAAAGAAACGAAGATTCCATAATCTTAGTTCCTTCTTAGCTTAATATATAGGGAATATTTTAAAGAGGTGGTTAGAAATCTATCATCACCTCCTACTTATTTATTAGATTCTTTATTGAATATAAATTCTCGTCCTCAGAGGTTATCTTAAAAATTAGGGGATTAGTGGATATTTTTGTTATACTTTATTTTCAACACCTTCGGAGTTTGCATCTAAATAGAAAATATAATCATTGCATAAATAAATCTTAATAATTCTGCATTTATAAAAAACAGCTCTCTTTGATAGTTGTACATTTTTCTCTATGATTCAAATATAATTTTTTCTCTTCATTTTTAAAACAAGCTCACCTCAAAAGCATTTAAAAGCTTTAACTATTTAAATAACCAAAAATAATTTTATCTAAATAAATCTAATGAAGTCCAGATTAATTAGGGGAAGCATTTAGGTACTTATTTTGGGGTAGCATGGGATCTCTATTTAAGTAGTGATTTTCAAATTAAGCCTGCCTGCTTGATTTGAGTTATGGGGATTGAGGTTTAGGTCAGGCAATACAGTGGAAAAATTGTTAGCCTGAATCGTCTGTTGTTGTTAGCTGGCTTCGCCCAGAATTGCTTAATTTATAGAACTGAATTCTCCTCCTCTCAATATGCTCAGGTTGCTTTCTCTTTGGAATAGATTTCTTTGGGTTACTATTTTCTAAAAAATTAAATTCAATTCTATATATCATAAGTAAAAATTTTGTTAATGAAATTATTTTCTCTCGTTTTCTTTGGGACTAGGGTGGATCATTCATCTCATTCAAATTTTTAAATTAAATTGTTTTCATCTCCTACTCTACAAGATAGGAGTTGCCTAAATTAGAAGAGCTGCCTTTCCCTTTGGATAGGGCTCCTTTGAGGGGGTGGGATTAAACGATCTTTTTTTAAAAGCCTGTAGAGCCAAGTTGTTACTAGTCATTCCAGAAGAGAAATTAAAAATAATTAGTTTAACACTGGAAATATCATTAATAACAATCTATGATTTTGAGAAACCGAAAGAGCCAGTCTCAATATTAGATATCTCTTACACCAAACTTTAAAATCTTTGTTTGCCTACGCCCAAAGACCCCTAGTTGCGCTGCTCATGCTAGGTGACTGCATTACAGAAACTTGCTTTTTAAAATCCTGAAACTTATAATTTAAACTATCTGAAGAGTGGAAGTATTTATTATCGTATTTATTAAGCTTAGATTTATCAGAGAATTAAAAGATCCCCAGAAGGGATAAATTTCATTTTCTAAAGAAAATATTAGAAGTAAAGACCGATTCGAGCTCAAATATTTCTTTTCAGTCTCATATATCACAGATTGAGTTTATTTATCTTTAGAGAAAATATTTTAAATATAAAGGCCCTTAGAAGAGCTTCTTATAGCTTTGTAAACTTATAAATAAATACAATTAGAAAACTTAAGATTTCGTAAGCATGAAGATCCTAAATTAACTTTAAATTTTCATAATGATCGAATTTATTGATTGCAAATCTTTCGTTTGACCAGATCCTCTGTTAGTGTTTTTACGGCTGAGATGGCTGATGTTAACTACAGAATTCTTTTGTAGTTTTTCTATTCTTGCCTCCTCCGCTTGCTGTATTATCTCATCCAAGTTAAAATTTTAGCCTCTGATGCTTGACTTATTCCTAGGAGTGGATAGACCAGGCCCGTGTTACTTAAAAAAAACTTTAAAATAGCATACAAACTATTGAATGAAACTTTTTGGATTTTAAAAAAGGAGGAGGGCTCAATCTATTATCGTCGAGGGTATTTTACTTTTGTATCATGGATGATTTGTTTTAGCTAATTTGTTCCTATCTACTCAGAAAATCAAACAACTCAATTTATAATTGACCTTAAAATAAATAATGATTTTAGATTTAAATTTTCTCTGCAAGCACCCTCCTTCATCTCCATCCTATTGATGAGTTTGATTTTTTTGATTTTTGGAGGATCTATTTTTTACTGATCTCGGGGGGAGATTTATTACTTTTTTAATGATGCTTACTTCTTGATTGAATTCTGAGATCTCAGACTTGAAGTTTGTATAATCACTTTATCAGAGTCACTGGTAAATTAAGTATAAAGAAATGAGAAGTGTATATTAAAAGGTGTCCTATTTTTTAGGCTTTGCTTTCAGAAATTACTTCAAATTCAAAGGCGTAGTAGCAGTAGTAGTTTAGGGATCCTTGCATTAAAGAAGAAAATAAAAAACTATAAAGAGTATTGCTGTTGTTATTCGAACTCTCTATTTATTAAGTAGGTGCAATTTTTAAGGAATCGATGTTTAACTTTTGTGGAATGAGTTTATAAATTTTAATTGCTATAGGAAAATAAATTTGAGAACATTTTGCTCTGAGAATTTTGGCTTACGAGTAAACCTGGGAATGATTTGAGCATCTCCAATTATCAACGTACCCCTCCTTAATTTAGGCTATGCTTTTACTTCGTTTTTCTCCTCCTCCTCTTCTTCAGCTTTCATTCTTTGATCAGGAGAAGTTACTTAGATCTCTTCTTGATCCTCTTGTATCAATAATTAAAAAATAAAGGAAAACATTCTATTATGAAAATGTTGAGCATGAGGATTTTCATAAAAGGTAGCTTTTTTAATAGTTACAACATTTTAAGTAGTTTAGTTCTCATCACACGATAATATTTCATCCTCCGAGAAGTTTAAATAAATAACTTAGGACTGAAGATGAAAAATAATTATCAATAATGTTGAAGTTATTAGAATATGCAGTTTCATTTATTCTATTTACCTCTGGTGGCTAAAATTCCTCCTAGAAAACTAAATCTTAGGTTCGAAGGGCATTCGATACGAAGGAATTATTACTTATTTATACTTTCTGAGGATTTTAAGAAGCAAGAGTAGAGATTTAAAAATTTTCAATATTTTTTCTTCAATGTAAAAACAGAATTTTAAATTAAGAGATGTTAATGTTGTTTTCCTCATTTTAAGATTTAGGTGTTAAATGAGCTGAGGACCCAAAGTTCCTGCGCGGGCGTATCAATTTCTTTTGTCTTCTATATTGAACAGTCTCATCTGATTTCAGCTTTTCACTTAGATTTTGATAGATGTTTTAAAAATCGCTTCTTTGCTTTGCAGATCGTTACTCATTATTTGCCTCTTCATTCACTCTAATTATATGTGAAAAAGAATAAGAAATTGTTATTATAATAAGTTTAGATTAGTGGATGTTGCCTCAAGGTCCATTTAAAGTTTAAATAAATATAAAATTTTAACATTCTACAGAAAAATGATAAATAGAAGATCTATTTACATGTATTTGGTATTTTGCATTAATTCATGACTAAATTTCAATTATATTAAATGTAATTAAGCATTAGATAGACGTAGTTTGCTAATTATTTGATATATTATTACAATCATAGTAGGAGCTTTATTTTTTTATTGATTTTTTTAATATTGCTTCTCTCTCTTGAGTTTAATACGCAAAACTCTATTTTAATGCGAACTTACTACGAAACTTCATGATATCTATTCATTCATAGATTTATATTTTCATTACTCCTATTCTCTTCATGTTTGTGTAATTTAAAATTCTTCTTTGCTTACTCAATTAAGTCTTATACTAGCAATTGGATAACTTCTAAGTGTCAGCTTTAAAACCCCCTCAGTTTGAGAAGATGCAAGATAACCCACTGGAGCAGAGGAGAGTGCTCTAGAAATTTACCAAGGGTAATTTTAAGCTTAACATTCCTCTGGAGATGAGTTAGGCGGTGGCGCTTTGTGAACACTTCCTCGATTCCACTTGTTCTCAGATAGAGGTGACACTCAAGGACTGGAAGGGACTTGCTAAAATGGTGCAAGAATTTGGCCATTCGATGACTAAGCATCAAATTAGCAACAGCCAGTTTGACATAGCCACCTATGTTGAAGCTAAGATGAGGAAGTTTATATATAAGCATAAATTTCAGTTTCTGCTTTAATCTTCATCTTAATTTAAGTAGAACGCGTTTTGGTGCTTTATCTACTACTTAGAGAAGAAACTGGGCTCTTTCGTGCCTATAACTCTCTATCTTTAAATCCTTATCCTATTTTTTGTTATCAGTTGATTGGCAAGAGAGTAGCCGCTCTTGCAAAAACTTACATCCAAGAGTCAATCGATGAAACTAATCTTGAAGTGGAAACTTTAAAGAAAAGACTAGTAGAGTAGATAAGACTAGTCACTGCTTTTGTCCTCATCAATCAGAAGTCAGATTTCACCTTCAAGAGCCAAGTCAAGCAAAGTCAGACCCTCAAAGTTCATAAATATTCTTCATAAAAAATTAAGTGACTGTAGCTAAGCTCGATTATTTCAAGGATATTGACTTCTTCAGCTGGTTCTTGCTACAAAAGCTCAAGGACAAAACACTCAAGAGATTCAAGGTGTCAAATTAGGAGAGGGTCTACACTCCAGTGCAAATAACAGATAAATCTAAGCCGGTGCAACTTTAAGAAATGAAGGATTTCTAGTGTGAGTTTAAGCCATTGGGATAAATGCTTGAGATAAGTTATCAACGTTTTCTCTCTTAGAAGAATATATGTTTTATATTTAAATAACCAGGACATCAAAGGAACACTTAATGGATCACTAATAGGAATCCAGAAATAAATTAAAGAAGGTCCTATTGAAATCGAGGAAGCAATCTATTTTTTTAATGTATGATGAGAGAGTTATTTGCTCTGTCTCGGATATACTCAGCTGAAGTTTCAATAAACTTTAAATTTAATTAAGACTAATTATTTCACACTCACTTTCAAAAGCCTTCAAATATACTCTATTTAACTGATGATCCTGGCCTGGTTTAACTTTTCTTTACTTTAATATCAGGTTTGTATATGCTAGTTAGAAACTGATTAGACTTATTGTCGCCCGAGTCAAAATCAACTATGCTGCTATTCTATTTATAATGAGACGCTCTTGTATTTGAGAGCAAAGATTGATTTACTATGTCGTATTCTGATATTTTCCTTCTGTCAAATATGTTCTGCATCATCAACTTAATATTTCTCTCCTACTTTTGGGTGTAGATAGAAGCCATTGATGAGTCATTAAACGCGCTGGAGTTTCTATATATCTGGAGAAATGGGGACTGTAGCCTTTAGTTGCTCAATTTTTACCTTATGGTTATAGCGTTGTTGTTTTCCTTGGTGAGAGATAACTATTTCTAAACAAAATCTAAGTCAAAGAAGACAATAATGAGGGCTTAAATTTGTATTTCTGCTAGAGAGAGTTATTGTTAAGGTTTGTTTTAGAATATTGAGGAGTGAAAAAAGCGCCTCTATTTTTCCCTTGCTTCAAAGTTAAATTCAATATTCTTTCATCGCTCGCATAGTCAAGATCATACTGCGAACTTGATGTTACTACATCAGGCTTTGGAGCTTTGACTTAAGGCTTGATAAGTTGAGAATTATTCAAACTCAAATTGATGGTAGACCTTTAGTTTTCATTTAACTTTTCTTGCCTATCATACTTCGCAGAGAATCTTTTGTAAATTGAAATATTTCTAAAAGATAGATATGTATTTACATTTGTTAGTGAAGTACTGCATTCTCTGATGACGATTGAATTCCTCCAATCCCTCTAAATTCTTATTTATGAGGTACTGCTTTCTTTCATCTTTAGCTATGAGTGGGTCCTCAGTTGCTCTCTCAGTTTTATTATCTTCAAACATGTCCTTGATCATTCTATCTCTCACTTTATAGAAATTATTCAAGAAAATTATACCAATTTTTCATGACTCAAACTTTATAAATCAGCGCTTGGTTAGAGTACATCAAGTTATAGGGTTTCCTAATCCTTTTTTAAGCCAAATATAATACAAGAAAATACAAAGCCATTTTCTGTTTCAATCTTTGTGTAGACTGCTCATCACTTTACAAACTCTCTGTTTGATTATTTACTTCTTCTTTATCTTCATTTGAAGTATTTTGCTCATTTCTATTCGCTCCCTTGCGTATTTTAAGCATTTATCTCTCACTTTTGATCATATCTAGCACACTAAGTGATTACATGTCTATCTGAAAACTTTTCAACTCGCTGACTGGTTTGAAGCTGCTTTGTTGAAAATTACGCTAGAAGTTTTCTTGCATTTACTAGTAGGTTTGGGGGCCAGCACCTATCATAACCTCCTCAGCTACAAATAATTAATTGTAAAATAAAATGAGATTCAGCAATTTAGTTCAACGCAAGGGAAACTTTGTTCTCATTTGACTTGTAGAACAAAAATAAGAAATAGAAAGGGCCTGGCTTTGTATTTTTACCGATCTAATCTTGACCTTAATCTTTAAATTTGAATTCTAAATTCTAAATTCTTAATTATCTCATAAAACGGTATTTAAAAAAGTATTAATAAAATCTAGCTAGTTCTCATTATTTTAAGGAGTTGGATTGTTCGAGGTTTCAAATAGAGATACTTTAAAGAGTGAATGATGCTCATCTGACTCGAGTATTTGATCTAGCTCGTTTAAATCCCTATTCGCTATTCTGAAATCAGGACTATTAAGGCGGAAATTTTCTCTCTCTTAAAGTCGAAATAAAATCGAATCCTTTTTATAGATTTCTTTCCCTATTCCGTCTTCTTAATTAAAGTCTTTATCATAATCTACTGATCTCAATCTCTGTGTTCTTAGTTTGAGAACTTCTGGATTCCTTTTCACTAGGTTGAAAAGAAGGCTGCTAGTGTTGAAGTGACTCAGTGGCGGTATATCATTTTATGGATCACTTGACTCAGGGCTTTTGGTTTTTATAGAAACGAAGGATCCTCTAATTACGTGTTTTCCTTTTTACCCCTTTCTTAATCAATAATTTTATTGAAAATTTAAATGCATTATATTCCCTTGAGTGAAATACGTTAAACAGTTCTAAGACATTGAAGTGGTTTAGACCCTTCATCAATACTCATTTTATTTACCTCTGCCAAGCTAATAGCACGCGTATCAACTTAATTCTGCCCTGATAATTAGTCTTAGACTATTGATTCGAAAATTTATGGCTGTTTATTTTCCTTTAAATCATTCTTAATTTGCAGAGTATTTACTCCCGTCTGCACCTTGCCCTTAATATCAAAGCTTTATTGTTACTGATTTTCATTTTCTTAAAAAAATTAAGTGCATCTGATTTCATTAAATTTCATTTTGAAGCTATGAAGGTGTCGCAGATTAATCTCTACTTAGTGTTTATTTTGAAGGCTGCATAAACTGGACTCTTCTCGTGCCTTGAGCTGATTATGAAATCCTTTGGTAGCCTCTTACATGTTCAAACAAACTTAAATATATTTCAAGTTAGCTAAAGGGGCGCACTACTATCCTTGAATCAATATAAATAGATAAATTATTCTATGTGCGTTTAAAATCATTTGTTTGTCTCTTTGAGTGTGCTAACTGATAAGAAGAACTCATTAATTCTTTTAACAAAATTAATAAATACCTCCTCTTCCTTCTTGTTGTTGAAATTCAGCAAATAATTTAATCAAACTACTATTTCTCTAATTTACAATTTGAGCAGCAAGTATATCTTCTATGCATTGAATAGCTTAGGAAAAATAAATTTAGATTTCAAAAGATGCATTAATGATCAGTCCTCAATCATCTTCCTCATGGATGATGCTGTCATTTATCTCATATGTTTTCCTATTGTTTTCTTTTTCGCCTAAGTTCCTGCCACAATAAGAAATTATAAGCAACAAAAAAATAATTTATTGCCTCTTGTAGACTTATCTGCTGGTCTAATTCAAATTAAAAATCAAAGTAATTATCATCATGATAATTTCTAGTCTCTTTACTAAAAGGGAGCCTAGAAAACTCCTTTTCTTATTCTGCTTATCTCCTTTCGAATCTCTAGAGGAGCCATTTGTTTAGCTATCTCTTGGTATATTTCATAATTTATAAATTTCATTGTTCTGCATATAAAGGAATAATTTATCCTAGTTTATTAATTTAAAATCTTAAGGCTTATTGATTAATTGGTTAGTTGCTGGCTCCTGAAGGACTGGTGAGTAGTACCTGCTTAGAATTTTACTCTTAATTATCTGAGTCGCCCTCGTTCCCACTCGTCTTATTGTATCTACGCAGGGTGTCTTTGGCTGCAAGAGAAGGCTTATGACTTCTCTTGGACTTAGTCGAGGTCTTTTGAATGAAGAAAGCAGTGTTATGTCTTCCATTCTGCTCCATATTATCCAACTCAGTGCTTCCAATGTCGTATCTTGAAAATACATGAGGAATAACTATAAAGGATAGTAGAAAATAATGATTAATTATGATGAGGCAGCTTTTGATTTTAGTTTTACAATCTACTGATAGTGCTCTTAGTTGTGTCAAAGCCAGACTCCAAAAGATTGTTCTTGAGTGGAACTGAACTATCCTCTAAAAAAGGAGTCACATTCTACTCAAAATAAGGGAAAAATTATAATTCTTAAGGGAGGCCATTCCTTTCGTAGTAAGAAACGGATATGCTTTCACTAGAGTCTAGTTTCCTCAATTGCCGCCTCTAATTGTTTGTCTGATAACTCTCAGGAACTAGCTGTGATATTCTGTTGTTATTCGTAAACTAGGATACGCAAATACTCAAAATTTTTTTTTTTAAATAGATGGATGATCTCTCAACTCCATACATACTTGGCTTGGATATGTCTTGTTTATTCATTTGAAACCCTTGTTGCCTAGCTCCTGCATTCGGCATTTAAAATAAAATAATGATCTCTAAAAATTAATTTCTTCATCTCCGAAGGTTGAGAGTCTATCAAATTGAACGCTCTGGCTTGCGTCAGTCCTAATTTGGTTGAAGTTGTCAGTTTGGTGGTTCCTATTCACTATCACCCGCTTTCTCTTCGCAAGCCATACCAAAAACTGAATAGCAAACTCCCAACTGGAATGAAGTCGCCGAATAAGTAAAAACTTGCCTATACCACTGGGTAAGGCCACAAAAATATGCAAATAATCATAAAAATGCGCATTTATAGAGCCAAGTGTCATTCGTGAGTCCATTTATTTGCAGTTAAATATATTCTTCTCGCCAGAGAGTTCTCACAAAGGATATTACAAGCACTGTCAGCAGAGATAAGCAAAGGGTGGAGAAAATAAAGACTATCTATTTCTTTTCTGCTTAATAAAAGGCAGGGTACTGTCTTTTCAAAGTGAGAATCAGTTCAAATGCAACTCCGCAAAGTATCATAAGAACTAATAAACTAAGAGAAATGTAGATTGGTCCATAGATCTCAGAAAGCATAGTGTATCTAAAAAGGGAAATCAATTTAATTGTCAGCCACAATTAAAACTTAATCAACGAAGAAAAAACTCATCAAAATCGGCCTATCAAAGAATTGTTGGTAATGAACTTACGAAACTTCTTGCACTACTACGATGTTAATCAGCTCTGCTAAGTCTATCATGAAAACTGCGCCAATAATCAAGGTGAGAAAAATTCTTGATCTCCTTAGCGCTTTTTTGTAGTAGCCAACATTCCCGTGATTTTGCGCTCTCACAATCAAGACAAAGTTCAACCTAGGAGAAGATATGAGCACGAATATACTACGCAAATTTCAAGCAAAGATTAAGTTCATTATAAGATAATGTACTTACCACTTCCAAATAGTTAGAATAAAAGCAACTATATAAAAGGTGTTGTCTAGCACTATGAAAGCGTAATTCAGGATATTAGTTGAATCATTTGATTTCCCGTACACCGTTACTACCAAGAAGAAAATGATAAACTCAAAGTTAATAGAAGAGGAAAAGAATTCTCTATATGCTTTATTTTTGGTTTATATAGCTCTAGGTAGAATGTCCCTAGTGAGATGAATATGATAGAGGCAAGCATCTATTTCGCCCTTCCTTTAAGCTATCAAGAAGCCATCAGCGTTGAATACACAGAGAAGAGAAGCAAGAATGTATTCATAGCAAGGATTATCCATGTTAAAATCTCAAGTTTTAGAAGTTCTTCCTCAGGCTCATCATTTAAATTAATCATCAATTGAGAAAGAGAGCATTTAATTTTTTAAAATTTGGAAGTTAAAGATTTCACAAGGTGTAGGAATCCCCCGATTTTGAATTTAGAGGCGGATGCTGTTATATTTTATAGATATTGTTTATTATTTTTTTCATTTATTGTTATATATCATCTCCTCAAATGCCTAAAATCATTAGCCAATAATGTATAGTGTGCACAGTATTATTGTTTGAATTCAATGTTACAGCTATTTTTAACTCTCTAATTTAATAAAAAAATTATTGATAATAAAACTTAAGAATCTTCAAATTAAGCGAGCTCATATATAAAAAATATATAAGACTTATAATAAGCCATAAACTATAATACCAAGGTGTTACATTAAGATTTCTCTGAGTAAAAATCTACTACCGAAAATGTATGGAATTCTTCAATTAATTGAGGAGAGGGAAGTGATTGTCTTGTGCGTATTTTGACTTACTAAAACCTTGGAAGAGGATTTAAAGCCTCCTTGGCCTTAGGATTCGCCTATTTACTCATCCTTGGTATTTGCTAGCATGCCCCACTAAGGCAGCATCTTATTTTCATCATCAGTTCTATCTATGTGGGAGAATTGCTTATCTATGTCGTCTGAATATTGCCCATTCGAATTCAAATTCCGCTTGCTGCTATCCATCTCTGAGGAGTTTTAAACACTCGTCCGTAGATCAAACTCGCTTGGTTAACTTGGTCTACCCAAAAAGCTAGAGTCATCTCAATGAGAATTTTTAATCCTAAATAAAAAATAACCTCCTCTTAGTAATAAGACTGAGCCGTCGAGCAGCATAGAGGAAACGTCTCTAGAAAGAAATTGACCTCTGTTTTTGAATTTAGTTTTCTGATTTGGGTTAGTCATTAGAATAGCAGCATTTGGATCCTCATCCTCGAATTCATCATCTTCTGGGTGTAGGGTTTACAGCAATGTTAATATTTTGAACTGAAAATATAAATTGGAATGATTCAGAGGACTCTCTATTTTTGTTTTGCTTGAAGTCTCTCGACTCTATGACTCTATTCTTGCGAGAAAGTCCATACCAAAAACTCACGAGCAATGCTGCTACACCTAAGAACTCAGAAAATGGAAACCCTATCAGCCAGTACAATACATACTGTAATTGCTTGTTATATTAGAATTCAATCTTAATTTTGAATGGAGAATTCCAATCATCATTCTTCTCGCTGTCGGCAAAGAATTTAGCAACATTGGGAATAAACATCCTGTATACTCCAAATACGGCTTTGAAGAGCATACTCAAGATGATAACAGTGTTTATGCTGATGATGTACTTCTTCTCCTTCTCATAAATAAATATAAGATAGTATAGAATTGGTGATGAATAAATCTGTGGATAGTGCTTTTTGAGAATGAGGTTGAGTTTAATAGCTGCAACTGTCATACACAAGCTCCCCACAGCAAAAGCCACGATTAAAAACACGCTGTACAGCCATTCAATCACACTCAACCTATAAACACAGGTTTTAAAATGGAAAATATCCTGAGTCTTAAAAAGTGTACGTTCTCTATAATTTAAACTTTGACTTACTGATTGCTGAAAACGAAGAAGAGAACAAACATAGTGGAAACTATAAGCACAATCGAGATATTGGTTATGTAGATGGCCCAGTTCAGCTGATTGATTCTGCGCTCATAGCTCTTTTTATCTCTGTTTATGTACGACTCAGTTTGGATCTGCAAAAATATCCTAAAACAAGTCAGCAACACAAAATATATTCAATATCCTGAAGGAAAACTTAAATGGCACCTCAAACCGTTTGCTAAGTTGAGAGAATAAGTAGAGAGATAGTCACTTTATGGAAAAATTGGGCTTTAATTTTGAAAAGGGAAGTTCCAGAATGAAAATATAAAATTGTAAGGTTTTTAAGCTTAGACTTAGGTTTTATATAAAATCAAGGGGTGTTGTTGTTGCTGCTGTACTTACCATTGATAGCAAGTCAAACTAAAAGCAATCAGGTAAAACAAGTTGCCTACAAGTAGAAACTAGCTGTAAATAAGCCCATTTATTACGCCCCCGCCCAAAGACCGGTCCGTTATGTATATGATTCACAAAATAATAATATAATCTCTCAAATAATAGTATTAATAAAAGTAATTTTATATTCTTAAAAGAGATTCCACTTCCTTTAAATGCGGAGTTGAATAATATACCGAGAATAGTCATCAGCATCCTCGTGTTTTGTTTTTTCTCATTAGTAAATGAGAAATCACTATTAAGAATGAGTTCTCATATGTGAATTTCATCCTCCTTAAGAGCGTGCAGGCGAGATACAAAGCCAATAGGAAGAGAGCTGTATTTATCACCAGCAGAAAGCACATCGTTATTATGATTTTCCTGTATGGATAATAAACAAAGAAATTGTGTATTTTTATTTTTTGTAAATGGCGTTTTCCGGGTAGACATCATTGTCTGCGTCGTCTGCCTCTTGTAAATTTTAAAAAGTGAGATACATAAGCCAACTAGACATACTTTAATTATTAATTTTTGTTAACAGCTGATTGTAAGTGAAAGCAAGATAAAATTGCAGCTATAATTTGGATTCTTCGAAATGATATACTAGATGATGATCCCATCTCATGTCACTAGTCGAAATAAGCAAAGTTAAAACGAAACTATAAATTGACTAAAATTGATAAATACCACATAGATAATTTTAAGCACTTGCTTAATATTTGCACTTATTAAAGTCTAACTTTAGAGACTGTCGCTTAGTTTGATAAGAAATTAAAGTTAACTATTTAAAGCAGGCAGTGATTCTTTTTTCAGGCTCATTCATTATTATTCTAGAAGGTATTTTAAAATTAGTTATCTTACAATACTGTGAGAGCTGACTCTATTTTAGCTTTCAGATAATTAAAGATTAATTAAATATTTTAGCTCTGAATGTTCTTTGATACTCTTACTCCGCTGCTTGGCTTTAAAATCCCTGCAATTGATTTCTTACTTCCTCTGTTTAAAATTATATTAACATTAATATTTCACTTTTGTTCCTCCTTAAGAAGTCATTAGAGGCATTTGTTGATTAGTGCTTTGCCTATTTGTTTTTTTACTGCCTTTCTAGCTGGTATGTTTGCTAATTAGCTAGCCAGATAGAGCCAAGGAATTTTTTGTGCTCCTCTTGTTATTGTAGAAGCAGTCTAGATTTTTAATTTAAGAAAAACTTTTAAAAAAAGTTTATTTATGATAAGATTTCTACTTCCTTAGTCTGAGGGGACCTAGTTTTCAAAGTCAGGCGGGGTCTTTTAACCAGTTGCTATAAAGTCATCGCCAGTCTTTCTCCTCCAGTCGATGAAGTTCATGGTCGCATCTTTACCAATACCGAAAGGATTCTAACTAAAATCCTCGTCATCATCTTCGCCCATTCCCTTTTCCCAAAAGTTCTCCGTAAACTTTAATCTCCTAAATTTTAAGTATCAAGTTAAAATTAGAAATTTCCATAAATACTAAGTTATTAGAAAGAAATAAATAACTATCTAAGTGTTTATCGTTGTAGCAATCTGATTGAGGGTTCGAGTACTTGCGAGACTTGATGACTTTGTTCCTGCGAGTGAGACCATACCAAAATGTCAACAGCAAGGCGGTTACAGGCAGAAATTCGGAGATGGAGAATCCTATTATGAAGTACAGAGGGGAAGCCCAATCATCAGCTATTTCACTGTCTGAGAAGAAGGTAGACAAATTAGGGATAGTCAGGCGGTAAATTCCAAACAAAACTTTGCAGCTCATCGAGATTATCAGAATTAATCAATGGCATACTTTTTTAGAATGATAGTCATACTGAGAATGAACTTTCGCTCTTGGTAGTAGAACTCTGGGTAATACTTCCTCAATACGAGAACTAGCTTCCTAGTTACTATCGCTAATATTATGAGGCCTACGCCAAAGCCTCCAATCAAAAAGCCGCTGTACACTCGCTCATAGTAGCCAGGACTAAAAATAAGACTCGTAAACAAATCTAAGTCTTACTTCTTTTCAAAGGTGATCATGAGGACAAGTATGACTGCGCAGAAGATGCAGATGATTATGTTGATGACATTCGTGTAAAATTTAAGTTTCCTGAGCCTGACCTCATACATAAGTCTGTCTCCTGCTATTTAAGACTCTGCCATAATTTGGAAATTTATCCTAGACAAGTAGGGTTAAACAAGGTTAAATAATTGCGATGATGGATTAAAATGTCCTTTTAAAGGAATAAAAAAGGCTTTAGCAAGTAAGGTATTCAGAATAGGATGCATATAATTGATGAATAATTTATCTCATTGTAGATTAAATCTTACCATTTAGAACTTGTAAGTGCGAAAGCCATGAGATAAAAATTATTCCCATAGAGCAAGAGTATGTTAAAAACTAAATTGGATATCTCTGCTCCTCCAGCTCTGCGGTCTGCTATGTAAAGGATAAAAAGTAATATTATAAAGGGCCAAATACACTTCCTTGATTATGACTATCATTAATTTTAAACTTGAAAAATCAAGTATTGATTAACATCATGTTGATAAAGAAGATAGTTTGCAGCATAGTGACATCTGAGAATTTGAGCAGCTGATAGAGTTTAAAGGCAAGGTAAAGAGCGAAAACGAGCAGGAAAGTATTGAAGACTAAGAGTGCACCCATTGTAATCGAAATTTTTCTATAAGGAGTCGCAGATCTTTGCTCGCTTTATAGATTTTCCACTGTCTCAAGTTGATTTACATAAATTGAAAGAAGAAGACACATAAATTAACACTTTTAGATTGTCTTTAGAAGCAGAATAGGCATTTTACAATTGTCCCTAATCAAATACTCCCTCGGGATCAATAGTAGATCTTAGTCAATCCAATTCTTCTTCTGTATTCTCAAAATTGCTTTCTTTATCCGTGTTATAGTTTTCAAAAATTCTGCTGCTTGTCAGATTTTCATTACTAATGCCATAAATGCTGTGATTAGAGAAATTTGAAGGTTGTTATTGAAGCAATTGAAAGTGCGTAGCTGTCGTTCCTCCAAGTAATCCTAAAACTTAACTTGTTGCTATCATTAAATCAATTAGGGTAGCGTATTTATGTAGTGAGAATTCAAAAATTTCAACTCTGAACTTATACTATCCCTAATCAATTTATTGAATTTAAGCAATTTTTCAACTTTATATAAACTTAATAAGGTTTGAGGTGGAAAATTGAGAGGATGTGAGATAAACTAGAATAAGCATCTGCAGCTGTTATGATTGTGCTTTAAAGATAATTCACTACTTCAAGCCAGTGGGAGATCTGCTTTAGTATTTTGCGTGTATTACTTGGCTTGTAAAATTAGTTGGCTTTGTTTATACTCCCGCTCTTCCTTGTTGCAGGTGCCTGAGTTAGTTGATCAATAGTTTAGTGACTTTAGTTTAAAAGAGGGGGCGAAAGATGTCGTTGAATAATCACCCTTAATGATATCTGTTTAAAAATGGAGTAAATTTGAAGATCGATGGTGAGTGCAGAAGAGTGGTAACTGACTCATCACCTCTTAACACCAGAACTCATCACAACTCACAAAAAAGCTTGCATGTCTTTCTAGGCCTCAGCCATAGCAGGGCCACAAAATATGGGGGAGCATCCCTCACAAATTTAACAAGCCAAGCGATGGACAAATGCTCAGAAATATCTTGAAGAAAGAAAGCAATCGGGATGCAAAAAAAGCAACTCAGAAGAGATGAAGAGTGGAGAAGTGTATGGATTAGGAGTTTAGGATTCTAAAAAGCGAGAGAGAGGGAGTTATTTGTATCTTTAATTAGTATAAAAGGAGAAGTTAATTTAGATGAGAGAAAGGCTGGCTACTTTAGAGACAATGAATGGACCAACTTCATTTTTTATTAAGCATGTGGTAATGACTAAGAAAGAGATTCTTTTTTAGCTTCAATTGAATATTTATGGGTTTTTCAGCTTGAAAAAAGAATTATAAAATTCCGACTTTCCTGGAATCATAAGTGAGTGAGAGCTCATCGAGAGCTAAAAATAGTTGAAATTTTATTTATTTTTATCAAAAGCATCAATGCTGAAATATCAGCGGCAGGATGTTTACAAGGAACTTCCAAATAAATAAGATTCACATTTTATAATATTTTCACGTCATTATTTCCAAGTAGATAGAAAAAGAGGATTAACATCCTAAGTTAAGACCATTAATTTCTAGTTGACTCGCAGAATATACTATTCCCTCATCAATTTTTAATTTTTAAATTTGAGGACCCGCTTAATATTAAATACAAAATTTTAAAAAAAACAAGAAGAACCGCGCACACAAAATACGCTTTTTCAATCTTCCCACTAATCTTTTTTTTAAGTTTTTTGTTTTTTTATGGTTAATTGTTTGGGTTTTTGGAAAAGGAGAGGGGCTTTAGACAGAGGGGAAGAAAATTTTTTGAATTTTAAAGAAATTTTTTCAAGCTTTTGCTTGTTCACCCACTTTTTTGGACCCCTCACCACATTTCTTTTATAGATCTTAAGAAATTTAAAATTAAATGCAAGATTGTTTTAAAATTTTATAAGTAGGATTTTGCCCCTTATTGACCCCCAGTCAAATGAAAAAAGTAAAATTAAACCCATTCAAATTTTGAAATACTCCAGCATCCTCGAAAAATTTCTCAGGAAGAGGGCTGGTGCAATTCGCCTAACTTTTCAAGATTTGGGGGACAAAACCCCAGTTTTTTAAAAAATTTAAAAAAAAGTTATCTCCCCACTGATTAAGGGAAATTAATTTTTTAATTTTTGCTTTCTGAAAAAATAAACACCCACTATAGAAAAAAAATTTTTTTTCTCAAGAACCCCTTTCTTCAACTGTAATCTTTTAAACCAAATTTTTTAAATTAATTCCCCAATTTCCTTAATTATCGAAAAAGGATTCCCCCCAAAAAAAATTTTAATGAAAAATTTGGGGTTTTTGGTTTGTGACCCCATGGGGGTGAAGGGGCTCAGATTTTCCGCGCCCTTTTTCTTGATGAAGACCTTTCACCCTCTTTTTTTGGGAGTGGTGCCGTTACCCTTTCCTTTAAACCAACCCTTGAAGCAGGCTTCGAAGTCAGCCTCGGAGAACTCGCCATTCTCGCCCATCTCGGAGAGGGTGTTCTTGACGAAGGCCTTGGTCTCTTGCTTGTCGAGGAAGCCGGAGTTGTCCTTATCATAGGTCTTCCAGATGTCGTCAATGCACTTTTCAATGATGCTATCGATGTCAGACATTGCTCAGAGAGGTTTACTGATTAATTAATTATATACTAACTATCACTCTCCACAGATATATTCCCAAAGAACTATCAGCAATTCAATTTTGAGACTACTCTTTTTATTGATTTGAGAATATCTATTGATCTGAGAATTAATTTGCGTTCTACTCACCAACTGCACTCACTAAATCTCTATTCTTTGGTCAAAGATAACTCATGTGAGTGGAGGATAGTTTATTTATTAATGATCAGTCAGTAAGTCATTCATTGATTCAGTATCTCAAAGCAATAATAATTACTGAAAATAAAACTGAGTGTGATTTGCCGCAAGAGTGGGTTTAATTTAATCTCTTTGTAGAGTAAGTTTTTGAATAGTAATAATAATTTACTAATAGTTTTAAATGTCAGACCCTCAAAAATTCAACGCAACTAATAAAGAGATGCTGCAAAAGTAGGCTACTCAAATACCTGCCAGCAACTAGCAGTAGAGTTAGAGGCCATCTTAGTAGCAGCAAGAAGAAACTAAGTTTGGTTCGCAGACTCCACAGCTGAAGTCTCAGCCCCTGAATTAAGACCACATTTAATACCTGGACTAGCTACAAAAATAAATAAAGCTTCAATAGTAGTAGTAAATGTAGCAAAAGTCCTCTACACAAAATCCTGTTCAGACTAGACAGTAACATTTCTATTCCTCTATTATACTTCTCTTCTTATATATTCAGCAATAGAATCAGGTAAATGCGGGTATGAATGCTTAAGTTCCACAAATAAGCTAAGGCAAAGCCCCAACTGAATAGAAAGCAAAAACCTCTAAGAGGGAGGAGAACCAGTCTTAGGCACCTGCTATGATTGACGTCAGAACTCAGGAGATTCAGTAAAGTATTCTCATGCAGACTTAAACTGCAAACACAAGCAAAACTGGAAAGACCAAGACTGTTAGCCACTACATCATCAAACTTGATTACTATTCTTAGTAAAGTAGTTTCGTTTGATTATTTGAGGAAAAACTAGGAAAGGGAGCCTTTTCAGATGTGTGCGTTGCAATTGACAAAGAAACCAAAGAGAAATACGCCTGCAAAGTCTTTTTATTACGATCATAATTATTGTTTACTTGAGTCATGAACCTTACATTTTTTAATATTACTATCATTTAAAAATTATTTTTTTGTGAACAGCGAAGTGCTGAACCAAAAGCTGTAGACTGAGGAAAAAGTATTCCAGAGCTTACAGAACGAATTGAATATCATTTAGAAATTGAAGCACCCTAACATAGTCGGCTACAGAGGCTACATAAATACTAAGTCCAATTATTACCTCTTCTTGGAGTTTTTAGTATTTGTAGGAATGCTTTGAGAATTAAGTTTTGCGGAGGCGGGGATTTGAGGGGCTACCTGAAAGAGAAGGTAAGACTTCCAGAGGGCGAAGGCACAAAATTTCATGTCCTAGATTGCAGCAGGCATGAGGTACTTGTACCAGAACAACATCACTCATCGAGATTTGAAGTTGCAAAACATTCTCGAAATAGAAAGTTATTATTTCTATTTGAATTTTAATAAAAAAAAAGCATCTATAAAGTATTGCATTTAATTAAGAACTCTTTTTATTTTAACAAGATAAGTGATAATATCTTTAACTTTTTTATTTTTCTGCCTTGTAAATTAAAAATTGAGCTGCACTGACAAGGAAATTTATCCATTTGTATATTAATTTAATAAAAGGACATCTATTTTTGATTTTGTAAAATATTCTATTGACTGAGAAATCTCCAAATGCGATTCTGAAAATAGCTGATTTCGGTCTGGCAAAGAACTACGACAACAGTGAGGATATATTCGAGACTAAGTGTGGATGAAACTTAAATATCAGTAATTTGCTAATTTGTTCATTTGTGGAACTCCATATACATGGCCCCAGAGATCACTCAAGGGAAGTATGATGACAAGGCT
>JAJKFJ010022850.1:0-50816 GCA_027382625.1 Tetmemena sp. SeJ-2015
TTTTAAATGGGAAAATTTTAAAACCTTAAAAGTTACTAAACCCCAACAACTTTCTGAAAAATAAATTTAAGATCTTAATTTTGAAAATTTTAAAAAAAGAAAGGGAATAACTTTTATGAAAAAATTTTTAAAAATTTAAAGATTTTTAAAAATTTCCCTTTTTTTGTAATTACTTTTTTGGGGGCCTCCTTAAACCTTTTATCATATTTGTTTTAAGAAGAGCAATTTTAACCCAATTTTAAGGTGATATTTAATCAATAAATTTAAATTTTTATTCTAAAAAAGCCCCAAAACTATAAAATACAGCATTCAAATCCCCAAGGGAAAACTAAGTTTTTTAAAATTTAAATTTGGCCCAAATTTCCCGTTTAAAATTTAGCATTAAATTTATAGCTAGTTTAAAGTTAATTTTATACATCTTAATAAGATGAAATTTTATATTTTTCCCTTCCCAAATCCTAAAAAATTTTGTTTTTTCTAAGAATTATTGTTTCTTTATTGAATTTATCAAAGGGAGAAAGATAGAAAGTTGCGATTTGATTGTCGTCGACACATATTCGATAAAGATTGGATTTTTTTTAAAATTTTTTAAAAGGGTGACTCTTTTTTATTTTTTTTCCTCATAAAGATTTCATTATTGAAAATATTGAACATATGTTATCTCAATTGATTTTCCAAAAGGATTTAAATTTTTAAATTTTAAAAATTTAAAATTTAAAAAAATTTTAAGTCATTTCCTTTTAAAAGTTTGCGTACTTACTCTCATTTCTAAACTTAGTGGAGATTTATAAGTTGTTTTAACAGTTCCAAATTGTTTTCATTATAGGTTCATAATATATTCAAATAATTCTCATTTAGTTATGGTTTGTTTATCCTAATCATGCCTAAACTTTTATAATAATTAAAAATTTATGATAGACTAATATGCTTGCTTTTTTCATTCTTTTGGATGCTTGAGTTAAAATTAACTCTGATAGAAAGATAAAATATAGATTATCTATTCTGAAATTGTATTTTAAAAGCCATAATTAATATAAACTAATTTTTATTAAACAAACTATAGGGATAAGAATACAACATAAGAAAATGTGTGTTTAATTTATTTAAAAATTATATAATTTTTCCTCATCCTTATCAATATTAAATAATGCATATCATTTATTTATAACCTAATGAATTAATTAAGCTTAAAACTGATAAAACTAATATAGTTAAGGATTTATATAAATTCGGCTAATGATTAAAATAATAGCTAACTTGCAACGCTTTGAGACAGTTTAAATTGCTCAAACACACTCGCGCCTGTAGCTTGTTATGGATAAAAATTATAGGATTGAATTTTTTAATACTGAGATTAATTTTCAAATACAATCAACTAAAACAATGGAAGGCAGCAGATAGTAAATTTCTGAAAAAAATTTCTATTGAAATTTGAATTTTTTAAGATCTTGTTTTATAAATTTGCGAGTTCTTATAGAATATGGAAATTTTAGGTTGTATACCGAGATTTAATTAAATATATCATTCTGAGTTCCAAGTATAAACTTAAATAATAGTACGATAATTGAGAAATTAATAAGAAGAAAGAGAAAACAGAATTAAGCTTTGAAATATATCTTATTCTTATTAATCTTTATAATTAATTTTATCTTTTACCTATTTTGAGAAATAGGAATCACATGAATGATAATTAGACTTATCAATCGTGTTTATCAGAATGATCTCTAATAAATGCTGACTTTAGTACCCTTCTCAGCTTAGAATAAGGAAAAGGCAAGTAATGCTTTCCATTTTAGTGAATAAATATTTATTAATAAATTAATTAATTTGATTTGCAATTAATGACGATAATCTATTAAATTCTGAATTATAATTTGAATTTCATCTTTTATTATTTTATCAGCTACTCCCAGCTGCGAAATATGTCCTGCATTTATGTCGCTATCTTTCATTTCACTGTCATTTAAATTTGTATATTATCGCTTTTATTGAGCATTTCCATAAAAATAGAAAGTATATTGAGTACTTAGAATTTTATGTAGAATGGTGGGTTAATTATTTTTTAAATTGACACGCTCTATTTGCGAATGTTTTGTTAGAATTTAATTTTGTTTATAAATAGATTTATTTTTCCATTAACTTCTCAACTAATTTCATGTAGTAAATGAGAAAAATATTTTAAAGTTTAATGTTAAAATATTAAAATATAGAAAGTATTTTCAACCAAAATTTTGAGTTTACATATATAAAAGTTGAGTTCTAATGATTAAAATATATCCACATCTATAGATATATTTTTGAATAATATATGATTTGATGATCGTATTTATTTTAAGATATTAGATCAGTCTTTGTCCTGCTATCAATAATATAGATAGGAATTTAATGGAGAATCGAAGGTTGTGGGAAGTAAAATGAACGCTTTTCAAGGCTGATGTCTAGCGGCACTAATGCGTGGCAGTTTGAGTCTTTCTCTATTCTTGGTGGAATTTATTTGAAACCGAATTAATTAAATTAAAGTACACTCTTTTAAAATTTAAACCAAACTTCATTTTGATCTTTTTAGACTTTAGACTATTAGACTTTTAGACTATTCGAATAAATGGGCAAATACTTTTTAAAATTGGGAATAGATTACGCATCAATAAATTATTGACCACGGAGTATTCCAATAGTCTAAACTTCCATTCTGAGAAATGTGAAAGAGATATCTAATTAGGGCGAGATGGGTGCTTTAAAATTTAACTTAATCATACTAAACTGTATTCGCCGAGTGCACAGCGCATCTTATTCTTCTCAAACAAACATTTCATTTCCGACATATGTCATCTGCTCTGCGACTGTATCGGCAAGCCTGTGGCCTCTCTCTCCTACTGCATTGGCAAGTGCAAGCCCTCGATCAACGTTCTCCCGAAGAATCCTGCCAGCTGCATCTCTGTCCAAGGAAAGCTGACTACTAGAGGACCCTGGCTCTCTCCATCTGGGCATGTCTCCCCCGCGCGTATAAGACTTCTTCTCACCAAACCTACCCAATTTTTGCAAGAGTTACACTCTTGGAGGTAGTGCCATTGGCGCAGTCCTGGAATCGTGGCCTTCCATCTCCATGCTTAGTTCTGCCTCGCAGCCTTCGCCAGTGATCGTCCATTTGTTATGAACTTTAATATTTAAAAATAATAATTCACACCCATCTCGCCCTAATTAGATATCTCTTTCACATTTCTCAGAATGGAAGTTTAGACTATTGGAATACTCCGTGGTCAATAATTATATTGATGCGTAATCTATTCCCAATTTTAAAAAGTATTTGCCCATTTATTCGAATAGTCTAATAGTCTAATAGTCTAAAGTCTAAAAAGATCAAAATGAAGTTTGGTTTAATTTAATAGAGTGTACTTTAATTTAATTAATTCGGGTTTTCAAATAAATTCCACCAAGAATAGAGAAAGACTCAAACTGCCACGCATTAGTGCCGCTAGACATCAGCCTTGAAAAGCGTTCATTTTACTTCCTACAACCTTCGATTCTCCATTAAATTCCTATCTATATTATACACTTCAAATAATGATTTAATTAAATTTAAATGCCAAATCCAACTTCTAATTCGATAACATCGACTACCAAAAACTCTACTTCTGAACTTGATAACTGAAAGGCAAACGATTAGCTTAAAAGCTTCATAAGTAAGCTTTGATAGGTTTTCTTCGAATTACATTAAGTTCAAGACCTTGATCATCCTCAAGCAAAACTCTCAAGACAAAAACGTTTCAGAAGGAGTCTGCCCTCACCTAAAACTATCAACTACTTTAATACGACATAAAACTAAAGCCAGATGTGGCGGTGATATTCATTATTCTGAAACTGATCTGGCAGGAGATCGCAGCTCTATAAAAAATTAGAATAAAACTTAAACCATTAAACAATCGCGCATTTAGCATATATAGAATTTTACTTCAGATATCTATCTTGATTATGTCTGCTTAACATCGGACAACCTAATCATTTTCATCTTGCATTTATTTTTTTTAAAAAATTTATTCTTCAAGAACATGCTTTAAAATGGAATCTTCAATTTGAATTACTGGTTATAAGTAAAATTATTTTTAAAATTATTCTTTAAAATCAGAACTTATATATTTAGTATTTTATAATAATAAAGTTTTAAATTTTTGGAAATTGATTGAAAGTAGTTTTAATTTTCATTTAATTAATTGTGAAGAATTCTTTATAAACCTATCATTTAGAATTATTTGTTTATTCCAATGGCCAATAAACATTCTTTGATAAATTAGTTTTAACTTCTTCATAAAAATAAGCAGCCAATCATATTATAATATTCAAATGATGTGATTAATAAACGGAGAAAAGATGATATTTTTCATAGATTTATAAAAAATACTCATTTTTTATTTAACAAATCTAAATCTAATATTTAAAGTGGATAAATATATTCATATTTAACTTTTTATTTTTAACGAATAAAGAATACAATATTAAGAATGACAGATGATAAAGTAAATGAAATAACGATAAAATTAAATTAAAATTTGTATTTTAAAAATAGAATGATCTTTATATTCTTTTACCTAAGAATGAGAAGTGGTGGGCCAGTTCAAAGCTTAATAGCTTAAAAGGAATGATTTTTGTAATTTTAGAGAACTCCAAGAAATTAATTACACACATAAAGGCAGCTAACGAATTTGATCTCCACTTCATTTAAGAATATTTCTTTAAAAAATAATTCTTCTAGAGATAGTTTATTAAGTTGAGTAGTTCATATTTATGTTTAAAATTTAATAATTTTTTAATTAAAAAAGAATTAATGGTTGCTATAAATTAAAATTTTCTCAGTCCTTTTGCTCTATGAAGTAGATCTTAGTGTAATTCATTTTGTTGATACATTTAATATAATTAACAAGAATAAAATTATATAATCAATTAAATAAATATTAATTTAATCTTATAATCCCTCTAATTTAAAATCTTTTATTGAATTATGATATTAGGATCTGTTTGCTTTTGTTATAATTTAGAAAAAGTATTTTTTTTAGGTGAACATTAAAATATAATAATTAAATTGTTTATCAGAAACATGCTTGCAAGATAAATGAAGAGCAATAACTCATCCTAACGCAAAGTAAATGCTATTTAATTATCAAAATAATACCTTAAGATATACCAAATCTATTAAAAAATGTTATAGTTTTAAATATTAAATCAACCTTCTTCAATGTTAATTTTCACAATAATATTATTAAAATTATATTGATTATCTTCAATCTAATTAATAATTTTTTTTAGATATTCTAATTTCTAATAAAAAATAGTTAATGATTCTTATGATATGAACTTAATGAGAATATGATTTAGATCCAATATGTTATTTATTAAAATCCAAATTTCAATTAAAAATATTTAATAAGGTTGGAGATATCAAGACCTAGTTAATTGTGTCTACTCGCCTTGTTATTATTCTGCTCAATAAAAGATATTAATAAATTACTTTTAAAAAATAAGATTATAAAAATTTTACTCTTATAAATTTATAAGTATATTAAAAATGAAATTTTAAATGGTTATTTGCAATTTTTACTTAAATTATTTAATTTTATTAAAATTAAAATTAAATATTGATTAAGCATGAGAATTAAGCGTATCATATCATAAAATTAGCATTTAGTAGAAAAACTATAGTTTGAGGATTAAATCTGAAATCCTAAAAAATATTTGGAATCGCTTTATTATTTATTCAATAATATAGCAAATAATAATTATCATTGAAACTTAACTCCTCTAAATAGCAAAAACAATTTATTGATATTACATCATATGATAAAAATACATAATAAACATTTATTTAAAACATAATGAATATAATTCTTCCTTTCTGGTAGTTATTTATTATATGGGAGTTAGATCCAAATTAATAGTTTCTTTTTCCTACTTTTGGACAAATAAATTTATCAACATTCTAGATAGTCCTAAAAGAAATAAGCAAGGAAAATTAATTTGAGATGGAAGTAATATGTTAAAGTTATTATATGTAAAAATTTGAAAATTACAATGAATATATCTGAATATAAGAATTAGTTTCTTTTTAAACATATAATAGATTAAATAATATAGAATTCTAATCAATTTCCTGCTCTTGTAGTTTGCATAATTATTATTTTTATCATATCTGATAGTATTAGAAGCTGAAGCATTTTTGGAATCAATAATTTTTAAATTCTTAAAACTGAAAAAGTGCAACTCTAAATAATGATGATTTAATGAATATTTATTTTTTAATATCCTATATAAATTGAAATTATTAAAATATATTTTTTTCATTTTATCTTTATTCTGCCTCGTAGTTGGTAATAAAAATATAAAATTTATAAATATCCAAAAATAGCTCTTAAACCTAAAATTAAATGTCATATCTAAAATTTTAGAATAGTAATTTGCTGATTATATTTGGTATAAATATATAAAGTTAAGTATATGAATTTATTTTTAACTAACATTATAGATTGGTTAATCATCTCTTAATTAAACTAATTATCGAAATATTTGTTTAGCTAGTAAATGCATATAAGTAGTACATTAATATAAATAAGGTTTAATTTTCAAAATAAAAATTTAAATATTTTTTTTATATTTTTTAGAAATAAGGATTTTGCATTTCTAAGAATGTTTTATAATTGAATTTGAAATAATCTATTTATCAGGCATAGTTATTGCTTGATATCAGTTTCAGTTTTTTTAAAGTCAGCCGCTTTGATTGCTAAAAAATGCATCACATTATTAAAAATTGGATAAAAAAACTGTCTAAAATGCTAGTCACGTGGATAATTTTTAATTATCCTAATAAACACCTAACATGCTTATTATAAAATTTAAATTAATAATTCACACAGAAACTTCAACCTGTTTAATTTATTCATGGGAATATAAAACTCATCACAATTAATTTTAGTTGTTCAGATCTAGTCTCAACTCATCATATTTAATTAATTATTAATTTATTCACGAAAGAACTAACAAAGCAAATAATATTAAATATTTAAATCTACAACTTTTTATAGGCATATAGAAATTAAATAACTAATGTGTGAATAATTATTAAACTATGAAAAATATCCAAAGACTCTTATTTTGTAAATTTTTTCAAAAAAAATTTGTTTTAAAAATTGATTTCTTCTTATTAAAATAATATCAAGCCATTTTATATTTTTAAAAAAAGTTTAACACAATCATTTGATATAAATAACAGTAAAATAAGAAATGGCATAGAATTCATCAAAATATTAGCAAAATACATATTTAACTTTGTTTTATTTATCTTTAATACATGAATAAACGCATACGTGATCTTTATTTTTATATTTATTTAATAAATAAACATTGGGCTACCTAAAAGGAACGATACTTAAACTAAAACTGGTATTAAAATAAATAAAAAAGATAAAAATAAATATAACTTTTTAATGTTAATTCGGGAATCTTTTTAAATGCTTATTTTGTTTTTAACCTTATTTAGATTATAGATCAAATAAAATTAATGTAGCAATCATAAAAACTAAATATTTCTTCTTTGCAATGTAGATTCAACTATGAATTAATCAAAAGATGAGATAAATAATTTCAATTAAAAATTATAAATTCATAATTACAAAGAAGTGAATTCTAAAACTTATTACTCATACTACCGATCCTACTTTTCATTTATCTAAAAAGCTAAGAGTTAAGTAAAGCTTTTAACTTATTATATTATTTTTAATAGATTTTTTTTGGATTTGGGCCAAATTCTTCTTAAATAACATATAGAATTTTTATTAATAAAGTTTTTTTTCCCACATTTACAAAATGGGACTCTTCATTGCGAAATCTATTCCTCAATAGTAAAAATGAAAGTGAAAAGAGTTAGGAAATTAGTCAAAAGAGGATGCTCTTACCTTTCATAGCTTTTAAGATATTTGAAGTGTGAGTTCATATTAAAATTTAGAGCAAAGCGAGTGAAGCCTTACAAAATAGAACAGAGGAAAACGATTTCTCAAAGAAATTATAGTGGTTAGACAACTGATTCGAAGAGAAGAATGCTATCCCAAGACAATTAAAATTCTAGAATTTAGAAATAGCTATAGAAATCAAAATGTGCTTGCGATTATGTTCACTATCATCTAATTATATTTGGCACATATATATTATCATCGATGACATTTTCTTAACTTACTAAATTTATATAGTTCAAAAATCAGTCTAAATTTATTGGGAAAAATTGGTCTTTAAAAAAAATATTTGAGGAAGAACTTTTCTATTTACCATTCTAATATATTTTTCTTTTAGAAACAACTATTAAATTACATAAAGCAAAATATATATATTTTAATAGGGAGTTATTAATTCAGACTTATTAGAAAAGAAATAAATTAGTTTATCATTAAATTAATTCTTAGTTTTGTTGATAATAATTTTTAAGATGTGGTAAAGTTGGTAAATTTATCTCATTAAAACTTTAATACTTTATACTTTAAATAATAAATTTTAGATAAAATAAATAAAATGTAATTGATATGATCTCTGTATAAATAATTCTATTTTGCTTAATTCTTTTTCTCCTAATATAACCTTATTTAAATTATTTAAACGTGTTAATTTAAGTATTATCCTGATCTCAAACTTATCTAAAAGTAGTTAGAGAATTTTCTATAAAAAATAATTTAATGATTTTAAATAAAAAAAGTATTGACATATTAAATATAAAATATACCTTTAAATGCTGCATATAATACTCAATTATTGAATTAAATTTTTGTAGGATTTAATTTCTTTCCAAACTTTTACTCATTGAATTTGTGATTTCTACCTATTTATTTAAAACCTTTTATTTGCTACTTGAAAGCCAAATTAGTATAGGACTGCTTTTTTGTAATTATAGATTTGAAATTATACTCGTTCTAATCGAAATATTAACAAAATTCTGTAATTAAAATTTATACTTATTTTATATCCCTCTAATCAGCAGAAATCATCTACTAAATGGATGCAAAGAGTTTTAGTATCTTTAATCTTTAAGATATCATTTGAGGAGCAACTTATAATTTTTATTTTATTAAATAATTCAACATAGTTGTCTTTTGCAAAAATTATAAACATTAATTTATAATATTTTTACTTTGTGTCTGAAGGAATAATGAATTTATAATTTTTTTATAAACATAAATATATATATCGCTTTTTTTGAAGGTCAAATAAATATAGATTATTGAATCATTTTATTTTAATAAAAATTTATTAATCAGAATTATTTTTTTAAAAATAATCTAAAATTTTTTTACTTATTATAAAAAAATTATTAAATTCATAGATTCATTTAAATGGAATTTCTATTTAGTTTTCAATTTAGATAAAATTTTCTAATTAATTTTTGAAGATTATATTCTATTGTAAAGTGATAAAGAAGTAGTATTTTCATTAGATATGTTTATATTTTTATAATTTCTAGTATTGAGTAACTTAAAATACAATAAATACTGCTACTTTATAAAATCTATCTTGGTCTTTTAGCTTTAGCATATTATAAAATAATTTCAATTTAAATTATATGCTTAAATAAATAATTAAAGCAACATTAAATTATTCAAATTTGTTTCAATTCTCTAACTGAAGTTTAAGGAAATAATTAATATAAAATAATATAAAACAATTAAATTAACATGAGCTTGAAAGAGAAAATATTTAAATTATAAACTTAAAAAATTTTGATAGAAAGAGATCAAGAAATAAAAATATCAATTAAAGATAAATTTCTTATCTCAGTAAACGGCAAATATTCTTGATTATTTTTAATGATAATAGCAAATGTTCTTATATAGTTGCAGACTGTACTATAAATTTTTTAAAATTAGAATTTATAATGCATTTATAAAAAACTTTGGCCATTAAAATGATGTTTGGGGAACTTGCTTCTTTCTTAACTTTTGAAAATTGAATATTAATTATATAATAAAACCTCTTTTAAAGGTTATTTAAAAATTTATTTTGAATTATGCTATCGAAAAATATAATTAAATATAATTTATTTTTCTATCTATCTATCATGAAATTAATCAAAAGCAATAATGAAATTGTAAATATGTTTAGCTTGAGAAACTCTAAAAAGATGAAGATCACGAAATTTTAATTTTATTTTATATAGTTTTCATTTTTTTGGGAATTTTATTTTTCATTGCTTAAAGTAAAGGTAACTAACATTTTAAATTAAAATTACTAAGCTTCGACCTTCAATGTAAAAAATTATAAGATCAAAGTAGTCAATTTGAATTTTCTGGGCAGTATGGTGAATTAAAATTAGATTTATTTCGAATAGTTTAATTGTAGCATAGCTAATTTAGCAAAAAAATTAATAAAACTTTAAATGAAATCAATAATGAATTAAAATTTTTTAGCAGTTGAAGTATGAGTTTTTAGATAATCATAATAGTATACGATTAAGCATTAGCTTCTAAGAATTTTCCTCTAACACTCAGTTATCTGAGATAGAGGAAGCAGGTATAAAATTCAGAGAATATGAGACAGACGTCAAGGTCACCTTCCTAGAAGACTTAGATTGCCTGTTAAGGGATGATTATAAGTATTAATAAAGAAATTAATTATACACAATTTATTTTCACTTTCTTGTTATTATATGGGGTTTTGAGGTTTTGACTGGTCTAATTTACTTTTGTTTAAAAAAATATATCATTAATGTCTTATAAATGGTATGGCTTCATTAATATTTTTGAATACATTTTAAGTTTTTAACTAAATAATTTAATAAAAATATTTACTTAATCAACCTATATTTGAATGATAATTATTCATAAATTTTAAATTATTCGCTAGGCTCATTTAATTTAAGAAAATTTTAAAAAATAGATAAAATTCATAAATAGGATATAAGCATTTTTATTCTTAGTCTTAAGAATCATTTGAAACCATCACACAAACTCCTTTACATCTTCAGCTTTAACATAAAACAATCAATAGCACTTTATTTGAACTATTTAACAAATATGAATTTACCTATTAGAGGCTAGAGTAAGTGGCATATTGTATTTACTCTAATTCTTTAAATCTGAGTAGCTTTAAGTTACCTACTAAGATACATATTGATACCTATATTCGTTTTTTCATCTTCTTTTTTAGAAATGGATCCCAACTTAAAGCGTTCAAAGCTCCTTTAAATAAATTAAGGCTAGCCGCAGTAGCAGTAGCCTGGACTTGGTGCTATCCATAGTAACTACGGCAACTCAGCTTCAGGTTTGTCAAATAACATCACCACCACAGCTATTCATCGCACTCATACCTAAAATTCAAAGTACAACTCCAACATCAAAGATGTCCTCAACACCTCCGCTCCACTCTGCATATCTAGTTATGCCCAATCAGATAACTAGTACACTGCAGTTAAAAAAACTGCTATCGGAAATTCCATGTCAAGAGTTACTTCTGCTTATATCAATAAGAAAACTATTATATCGTCATTGTCTTATAGCAAGAATCAGACTACAAATTTAAATTAGTCCACAGTTTAATAAATAATTTTATAGTATTGTATTCTATTATATGTTTATTTATCTAAATGATCACCTCTGGAAGCAGCCTTTAAAAAAATAAGCTGCCCTCTCACAACGCATTAAACATGACAACTTTGATAAACTCCAACCTGTCTTAGATAGATTTGGGTAACCGCACCTCCACCATCCAGCACAATTAGACTTTAAATCCCCACGGAGGTGGAAGTGGAGTGGTGAGCAACAGTTTAAGCAATTATACAACAAGTGGGCTTTAAAAAAGAAACAACATTCAAACTGGTGAGGCGATGTTAAACAAAACTAATCCCAATATCGTTTTAAGCGGCAACAGTGGCTTCAGAAATGGTGTTAACAGACCTCAAACTTCTTATAAAGCAGAATCAAGAGCGGTTCACGAGGATAAGAGAACTTTATCCAATGGGGAGATCGGCTCTGCTCATAATGAGGAGAGAGCAGGTACTAAGTATTAAGATGGGGATGGATTTATGAGAGGGGCGAAAATTTAAAGATCAAATTACACACCATTTTTAATTTAATTGCAGAGAAGATTCAAGAGTTCTACCACTAAGGAAAATCCAACCAACAATAAAATGGCTCTAATTCGAAGGGGCTGACTTCAAATAATTAAAGCATACACAGAGGCAACCGAATCAGTATATAGTAGCCTCTAGCAGGCTAACGCAATGTGAGAGCTACTTCATCATATGGACCTCACAACAATAAGAGGATAACTATTCAGTAATATTAGTAAAAGACTTTCGATAACAATGAGCTCTAGATACAAGATCCCAATTAGCACAAACCAGTTCTCCAATACAGCAACTTGCAGAAATAATATCATATTTCTTTTTGTAGAGACGTCCAATTTCGAGAGAAGGAAGAGTTTAAAACCAGATTCTTATAAAACACCAGCAGTAGCAAAGACAGCATATCGTTTAAAACAAACAGCAAGTTAACAACTTCTTTGGATTTCAATAGACTGGCCATTACTCTCAGAATCAATTTATGATATTATACATCCATCTATTTGAATCAAGGAGCAAGCCAATTAGTTTAGAGTTATTGATCAATTTTAATAGAATTTCAAGTATATAATGCTTAGATGTAAAGCTATTTGCTTAAATAATTAAAAAAAGATAAATCAAGCTATTCTAAATATATATCTTATTCTATTTGAAAATCAATAAATAATTGTACCATTTTTCTACATGATAAATTAAGAAAATGCTTTTTATTATATATTTATACCAAATATTTAATAATTATTTTTCACGGTCTGTATTTATAAATTTGCAAAAGCATATTCGAAAGAAATTCTTACCAGCAAATTTCTTTTGCTCATAAATATCTATGATGATTATTTAGTTTGTTATAATTTAAAAAAATTAAGTTTATTTTATTAAGTCGATAATATTTTAAATCCTCTTATTTCCTAAAACGTATGTTCCTTAATTATATTACTCATATGGGCTTAGGGTAAATTATGATTTTTCAAATTTTAATGAAAGTTGTCAAGAGAAAATTCGCCGCATCCAAGTAAAATCACGCTTAGACTTAGCATTCTGATTATATCTACTTATAATTTTTTATAAGATATAAAAGTCATATTCTTTTTGTAAAAAATAAAGATTATATTAATTTTATAAAAATGATAAGTTAATGATTAATTTGATTTTGGTTTGTTTGTGATTTAGTTAATAGCAAGATAGAAACATTTTTACTGGTCATATAAATATGGGCAGTAACTTTTCAGGAATTGGATCTTAACTTTCAAATTTAAGAGAGCCAAATGTCACCCATTCCAATATCATCTCAATGTTGAAGCCTGGCTAAAACGCAAACTAAACCATGGTTGTCAGATAACAGACATTGGTCGACGATGATAACAACTTAAAAGCAATCAGAAAGAAACAGAACTCTATTATAGGTCAAATATAATTAGTAACTTTTCTTTTTTAATCAAAATTACAAATTATATTGTCAGCATCATTTATATTTTGATATATTTTCAATTAATTTTAAAGTAGAATCCTTTCCATTATTTCAAATTTTAGCTATTATTATAATTTATCATCGTATAAATAATTTAATTTAGTTTTAAATAAAATTATGAATATAATTTCGAGCAAACTATATTTCTGATTATATTACTCTTTATTTGATATGATTATTTATTTAGATAATATTTGTTAATTTATATTAATTCTATTGAGGGATAGAGAAATAGGAGTTCTACCTAGGATGGAGGGAAGTTGAGTTAGAGTTTCTTAAACAATCCTAACTTGACACAGATACTCTCCAACAACACCATGATGATTGAGGATAACCACACTGACTAGCATCTCTCTCCCAACAAACAAAACATCCCCATCGATAAACTACTTTCTACTCTTTCATTAATTATAAACTGAGGGACACAATAAAAGTGTCAGATATTTTGCAATCTCATGATGCCACACAGATGATAGAAGACCATATCTTTTCTCATAAAAATCTCACTCAGAATCTCAACATCAACGACCTCCAAAACACTCAATCAATACAATATTTCATCATTATACAACTTTTTTTTGCTCAGGAGAGTTAATAACTTCTGCCTCAGACTATCGACCAGGTCTCCAACAACGAGATTAGAAAGATTAAGCTTAACTACATCCAACTCAACAAGAGAGCAGGCACCAGCTATTAGATCAAGCGACCAACTGCCAATGCCAACTCCACCACCATCCAGAGTCATGACAACACTCAACTCACCTACCTTCAAAACTAATTCTAATGAATTTTAAACGGAAGGAGCAACACCCGAGAGAAGATCAACATAGAGGCCAAGAATGAGTACACCAACTAGTTCAATTATAATCAGACAGCTGCCTTGATGAACAAGCAGCACAACTTAGAGTCAAATCACATGATAGACAAACTTTTTTACAATGATACTCTCCCTGGGGTGAACGAAAATCAACTTAACATGATGCAACCATACGGGGAAGACAAGTCTCCCTACAACGCAGCTACTTTTGTCAGTGATCAGAAAATAGGAAATTACGGGGTAGTAGCCCTAACTCAGGGCAACAAAAATGCCATCATAGGAGAAAGAGAGGGTAGAAACATTAACAACTAGCTTTCAAGTGCACACTTATTTTATTTAAAGTGGAGCAGTTCATGCAGAGCATCAAAGACTGGTTGTTCAGGGGAATGACTAAAACTTGGTTTAGAGTACAGGCGAGCTCTATGACATGTAGTTCTGCACAGAGGGAAGCTCTTCAGAAAATCTGGACTATTACATAATTGGAAAGCGAATTGGTCAAGGAGCCTATGCTGTAGTAAGAATAGGCCTTCACAAATAATCAAATCAGAAGATTGCTCTTAAGATTTATGAGAAATTCAAACTCCTTGAGCCCAATAGGAGGAAAAGCGTGAAAAGAGAAATTAAAATCATGGAGAGACTAGACCACAAAGGAATCACCAAGTTATATGAGGCATTTGACACTCACAAGCAAGTGTTTTTAATAATGGAGCATGTTAGTGGAGGATCCCTTCATGGTTACTTGAAGTCTAAGACAAACAGGCAGATGAATGAATCAGAGGCCAAATTCTTGTTTAAGCAAGTAGTGGCTGCCTTATACTACTGTCATTCAAGAAATGTCACTCATAGAGATATTAAGCTCGAAAACATTCTCTTGAACGACGAGAAAACTCTACCTTATTAAATTCTCATGTTGATTTTAAAACACAAGTTAAGCTGATTGATTTCGGCTTTTCAACTTGCATCCCCAACGACAAGAAGATAAAACTCTTTTGTGGAACACCCTCCTATATGGCTCCCGAAATAGTGAGTAAGAAGGAATACTGTGGGCCGCCAGCAGATGTTTGGGCCTTAGGAGTGTTGTTATTTGCCCTTCTTTGTGGTAGGTTTCCCTACAGAGGGTAAAACGATAAGGAACTCTATAAGAAGATTTGTAGAGCAGAGCCTGACTACCCTGAGCATGTGAGCAACTCAGCCAAAAATTTCTTTGCTAAGATTTTCAGAAGAGATGCCGACCAAAGGATTACCACTAAGGAGATGCTCAAGGACTCCTTCCTAGTTTATGCAGAGGTGGAATACGAAGCCTTCATTACTGGGAAGAATAGTGCCTAGAGAAATTCCTCAAGTGGCTATAATTAATCAGGAAGGGGATAGGCTAAAAAATCCTTCATAAAAAATAATGATAGCTTGTTTATATCTTATTTAATTTTGGCTGAAAATAGGCAGCAAGAGAGGGGAGTGAGTGCAGACCAACTTAAGAAAATTATTAAGGAGCAGAATAAAAAGACAATGAAGACACTGGCCAATAAATCAGGTCCTCCCAATCATATAAACACACTCCAGTCTAGTTTCGATCTCACAAATAACTTAAAGAGCAGTGAATCTTTCATCAAGAAGAATAAAATTAACATGGACAAATTATAAACATGCTTATAAACATTTTTATTTTTATGGAAGCCTATAATGCTTACTATAACACAAGTGAGCAAAATATGAGCAGCAACAACCCTCAGCCCAACTAATACTCCTACACTTAGAACATTGGTTCAGGTGGAGGGACTTAGAACAACTTAATGAGTTCCTTGGGGAGGGAAGTATTTCCATCTTAATTTGTTAACTAGCAGCATTCCACTCAACCAAATATTATCAATAACATCACTCACATCAGTTATGGAACAAACATAAATATCACCACTCAGCCCACCAGCCAAAATAACTAGGACTAGAAAGGAGTTCAACTCAACTTCATTTTCAATCACACAGCTCCAATTAAGTTGAATTTCTACAAGAAGCAGCAGCAGTCTTCTTCACAAGTTGGACTAAATCCTAATGGTGATTTGGCGTCTTCAGACAATTTGAATGCTTAGCAGCAGGACATGGAAGGCAACAAGGATCCAGATATTTAGGACTATGATTTTGAAATAATTCAAGAGTTGATACGACTTGGCCACTCTAGAGAGCAAGTTACGGACCAGCTCAGAGATGCTAACTCTCAAATATTCTAACAAAAATGAAAGTTGATTGTTAATTATTATGTTAATATCAGTGATGTATCAGAAGCTGATAGAGGATAAGTTGCAACTACAAATAAAAAACAAGCTCAGTGGCACTAACATAATGGGCCTCAACTCTTTGGGCAGTTCATTGGGTAAACAGTTTAATCCCATCTCTTCACAGGAAAACTACATACTGGACAACTAAAATATTAGCAACTAGGGAAACAGCTATACAAATTAAAGAAACTAATTCACCAAAACCATATCTGAAAATGGAATTGGTTCACACTAGATTGGATCTAACAAAGGCAAATAGCAGCAAGCAACTCCATCCGCATAGTGAAACAGAAAAAGATAAATCTTTTATAGACTACTCTTAATTTATACCCTAACTATTTTATCTAATGAAAGAAGTAGTGTCTTTTATTTAATAAATTAGTAAAAATATGGGATAATAAACTAAAATGAAAAGACAAACTACATCAATTAATTAAGCGAGTGATGTGTTACCTGCTCTGCAATCAAACTCTATATCTGATGAATTGCAGACAAGAGCCACCATAGCAGAAACTATAGAGCTAAAGTTTTTCAACTGTGAGAACAAAATGAGAGAACTGCTGCATCAATTAGTTGAACCTTCAATTCTGAAAGCCAGGTTGGCGTATGAGACATCTTAAAACATTTCTCAAGAATTTACAAAACTAAATATGCGCATGGAGAAGCAAGAACTTGTCACTAAGAAATACTCAGCTTTTTAGAAGAGACTAGATGATATATCCAAACACATTTCTTCTGTGGAGGGGTAGATCAGCATCTCAGAGATGAGGTTGAAGGACTTGGTACAACAGTCAAGCTATAAGATAGAAACTACCCTCACTCAAGTCTCTCAACAGAACTAGGAATCAGTCAGAATAAATTCAAAACTAGACGCATTCAACTATAACATCACTAAATAAGTCGAATATTTTTGTATGATTAAATGCTATGAGGATTTGGGAGAATTCAAAGATAACATTCATAATACCATAGTAATTAATTAAAGTAAGAATAAGTTGAAAATAATTATTTTCTTAATTAATACTTATGATATTATGGTGTTATGGAATTTTGATTGGAGGACTACTTACTTCCTTTAAGATTGAGATGCTGGTAAACTAAGAGAAGATTATGAAGGACTTATCAGGACTGCAAGATCATAAAAGGTTGAGTGTGGTGGAGAAGGACAAGACAAAGGAGATGATGGACAATTTCGACCTAAGATTAGAGGAATACAAGCTTTCAATGGAGAAGAAGCTAAATTAATTCGACCCACTTGACCACGATCTCATGGGCAAGGATTACTTCTTAAGAGAGCAAGACACAATCTATCAGCATATAAGATAAAGATGTTCTGAACTGGCTTCTAAAATCAGGAATCTAATTTAAAAATATCAAATAAGAATTTTAATTTTTTGCGAATATATTTAATTTTATCTGGAGAAGTGCATCGACATAGTTTAATCAATAAACGATTAAATATCAGAGAGGGAGTCCGCACTCAACAGTAATGTGCAATCCAAAGCTTAATTAATCCAAACCTCCTCATAAAAATAACTAATTCAGCATGAAAATTAATAAGACAACTCACTAAATCAGGCTCATCTTTAAAATATGATGGACAGTTCTTAGTCTATTTTGTGATCAGTCGAAATAAGCATCTAAAGAAAGGATAATTTTGCTTTTGATAGCTATGTTAATTCACTTTATAAATCTGCGAGAAATTAATTTATATAAGTTAGATTCCAATGGTCTTCTATTTTCCAAGAATTAATTCTCATAAATGGAACACATAGCTACAATTAAGGCTCATGAAATTGTTAAAATCACCAAAGTATACCTCGTTTTAGTGAGGCTCTGTTTCCAATCAGGATTCGAAAATATTTGAGAGACTATTACCCACACTTTCCAAGTGAAAAGCACACCAAAACTAACTTAAATGTCTGAAAACACGCTAAGAAAATGACTGTTTGCTTTTTTATTTTCACGAAAAATGAAAATATTTTTGTATCGACAGTAACTCATTTAGTCATGAAGAATTCTATTAAAGTTTCAATAAAATCTTCTTTGTATTTTTAAATTTGAAATTAAGATTAATAATGCCATTTAATTTTAAAGCACCTTATATTTATAATTAATTATTTAATTGTAAAGTTAAGCTTCATTACCAAAATCCTAGTACTAATTTCATATTTCATGAGCTAATGAGTTCAGATGGCCATCACTCAAAACCTTTGTCATATTGTGTCAATCCCTAGGATCTTGTTTAATGTCGTTTGTTTTTAATTGAATAAAGTTTTTAAGAAAGGTGATTTGGTTATTGGTCGGCTTTAAACTGTAAGAGAAGGCCACTACTTCCCTAAATGGAGCCCAAGCCGTAATTTAAATGATTTTCTCTTTTATGATATTAGTGACAAAAGGATTAAAGATCGATGTAAAAATAACTTTAGACTCAGAAGGGAGATGCAGGATATGCTATTTGGTGCTAGTTTTTGTCTCTCCAGCGGAGATAACATTTTTGGCAAGACTGATGGCATTTTTCTGTACTATGCCATCTGAAGGGGTTATTCCCTAAGACTTTATAGTCTCCTTTATCTATCATGAGGATTAGGAAATTTTCTCCTCTTTTAGACTAATCAGAAGCAGCAACAGGTATTATTAGTGCTTAGAGCTTTATTATAAGAGTCGCGAGCTGCTGAGTATAGAGGTAGGGTGATAGTTATTCAAGCTCACCTGATTCTTTCATCTTAATGGAAGTAGAGTGTCATAACCACTTGTAGTATCATAGGTAGGTACGTGTACCCAGAGATGCTTATTTATTTACGCATAATATACCATACCTAGTTTCCACCCTAACTTAGTTCAAATTCTTAAAAAACTTATTTCTTCTTATAAATTTTATCATTAATTTAAAGTTCCATTTTTGTAGTCAAATATTTTTATAGTGTTTATTTATTCCTGCTAACTAAAAATAAAATTATTTCTTAATGTGGATTCTTGATATTTTCACCTATTTCTTTTATCTGGTAAGATTGCAGAGAGGTTCTTATATATCGTGCATACGCCCACTGATGGTCCTACTCATAGTAAAAATATTTCTTTAAAACACTGATTTTTATAATATCCCTAACATGAGCCAAATTCTGCAGCTTATTCATAAATCTGGAAATTTTAAATTTAATGTATATATTCTATATATAATGATCTTATTTTCTTATTTTTGATATAAAAAGATTTTCAAAATTTTATACTACTACTACCATTCTCAGTTCTTTTAGCCTCCATATTTATTATTATCTATTTTTTCATCACCTAAGTTACATATGTTAAATAAATCTAATTAAATATTAAATTCTATATTAAATATTTAGCTTGTACTATCCTGTAGTGCTCATTATAATTTTAAACTTTGTCTTAATCTTTGACAAACAAAAAGATAGTGCAGAAATGTAAAGAAATCGTATAATTAAAATTATATTTTGTTAGAAAAGATATCTAATTAAATAATCTCCATATCATAAATCAGATTCAATAAAGCAACTGCTATATAAGCAGAAATGTATAAAAGTAAATAAATTTGGGGCATTTATAAATCGTAATGATCGAATATTTATTTTAATAATTAATAGGATTATATTTTTGCAGTTTAAAAATTAAATTTTATAGAACTTTAATTACAAAAAAAAAGATGGAAACTTACTCATTTTCTTAAATATGAAGTCATTTAGTAGATTAGATGTAATTAAAATGTCTAAATTTTTACTTAAACCAATATATAATTGTAGAACTTATTACATTTGATTGCTTATCTTCGTAAAAAAATTTCCTTAAAACTAATAAACCTTAAAAAGAAGATAAGAGATTCAATAACCCAAAAACTTTATACTTAAACTGTGAAGCATGCTTGCTTGAAAACTTCCATTAAATTATTTAGGTTAATTTAAAATAGCTATAAAAAATAGGTAGGAGTCTCCAAACTATAATCTGATTATCTGTTTTATTCTTTTTCAAATATATTTTAAGTTTTTTAATTTCATCTAAATTAATTTCTCGAATCTAATAAAAGATGGCAAATATTTTAATTGCTAATTGTTATTTAAAGGATTCGCTCTAACCTTAAACTGTTTTAACTGTAAAAATTTCCAATACAAATTTAATATAGTAGAAAATTAAATTAAAATCGGTGATTGGTTAAAATAATAAAAGGAGAGTTGCAACTTCGTGGCAGTTTAAATCCAAGATTCCATCCCTGATTTGCAGCTTGTTCGATAGCTTTTCAAATATTAATATGAGTATCTTCTTTAATCCCAGCACCTTTCAGCAGCTAGATATGAAGCACGCATTAATTTTAAAATAGATATATAAATATTAACAAACTTGCTTCGCTTGTAACTCCTCACCCACACAACAGTTGCAAGGATATAAAGTTTATAGAATTCAATACTGAAAAGAATGGTCTAATAATTATTTAATTGGACACACTTTAACGTCACTATTTTATTCCATTTTAATTTATTATATAATTATTATATAAATTAATTTGATTTCCATTAATTCTCAACTGTAATACTTATTCTTCTTTCATATAAAATTGTAAGGATTTATTTTCTAATGGAATTCTCTTTATATACAATTTTTTCATTTTAGGCGAGCATATGGTGAGGCTTGTTCTAATTTGAGCTTGTTTTAAGTTTGGGAGATAGGGCAAAAAATAAAAAGGGGTTTTAAAATTAAATTTAATTTTAAATTAAATTCCCTTTTTAAAATTAAAAAAAAATTTTTAAAAAAAATTTTTAAAAAAAATTTTCATAGACATTTAAAAGTAATTATTTTTACTAGAAAATAAATTTCTTTTACTTATGAAGCCTCTTATTCTAAAAAAATAACTATGCACTTATTATATAGATTTCATTCTTCGTTATCATTAAATAAAAACCAAGATTGCTTAAAAATTTGTAATTATTCTTCTATAAAAATATGTATAGCCCTCTTTTTAATTGAGCGTCAAGGAATATAAATAAAACTTCATATTAGTTTTACGATGAAAGAGTAAGCTCTTCCTTTGCTAAAAACTCTTGATATTTCTCTTTAATTGCGTAAATTGGTTCAAATGGCTTTTATTGAAATAGCGCAATATGGATCCTCCTTAAATTCCATTAGCTTAAAATTTTAGCCCCCTTTCACAATTTATTGGCATAAAAAAATTTTAAATATTAAAATTAAGTAGAATTAAAATTTTTATTTTTTTTTAATAAGGGGCCCCGTTATTAAAGGGTGAATAATCCCCCCATTCCCCGCTCTTATTTTTTTGTATGGCTTTGATGAGATGAGAGCTATTTAGGCTGGAGAATGTTAGACACCTTGAAAAAGCATTGACTATTAATGGTCTTTAGCTTTTTTGCAATCTAAGATAGGAACCGCATAATGCCATCATCTCTCACATACACACAGATAGAGCTTCATATCGTAAGTATAGTTAATAAGTTTAAAGAATTATTAAAGAAAAGTTGTCAATTTCTAATAGTATATTTACAATCTAACCGTTTTTTCAATTAAATTTTTTTTTCTAGATAAAAATAAAAATTTTAATATTAAAATCTCTAAAATTAATTTTTGTTAAAATTATAATTTTTTTTTTTATGCAAAAAAACTTTAATATTTCTTTTTAATAATTTTTAAGTAAAAAATTTGAGAAAAATTTTTAAAATTTTGTTTTTCATTAAACAAAATCTGCCCTTTTTTGTAAAGAATTCCAACTTGAAATAAAAACTAAAATTAAAAGTTAGTATGGGAGCTCACCCAAATTTTGACCTAAAAAAAATTTAAACTAAACAGCAACCCGCAGTCAACTTAAATATTTTTCCAATAATTATTGAAGAGCGGACTTTCACTTTCCCCTACTTTGTTAAACTTCACCTCGGAAAATTTTAGGGTTTACTCCCAAAAATCTTTAGAGTAAGAGGGCATTGTTTGGAAAGGGTATCGTTTCTTATTTGTAAATTATTCACAAATTTTAAAAAAAATCAAGAGAATACAGTATTTTCTTTAAATTATTAAAAACATTTTAAGCATAAAATTTTCATAATAACGATTAAAAATTATATTATAAAATTTTAAATTTTTGTTTAAAATTATTTATATTTAATTTCAATTTTCTCATATTTATTCTATATGTAAGCACCTATAAATAAAGTTTAGAATTTTTAAATTTAAAAATAAAATAAATTTAAAAAAATTAAATTTTTTTTTTTAAAAATTTTAAAAAAAATTTTTCCCCAAAAATCTTTTTTAATTTAAATTTTAAAAATTATTTTTAAATTTAAAAAATTTTATTTTTTAAAATTTTCCCTTATAAATATTTTTTAAAAAATTAAATTTTAAAAAAATTTCCCCTTTTTTTTGTTCAAACCTAATTTGAAAAGTTTAAATTTTTTTACAATTAAAATTTTAAACTTTTATTTTTATTAATTTTATTATAGCGAAGTCTTACAATTCAAAAGCCTATATTATGATTTAAATAAACTAATTTGTTATATAAAAGTAAATGATAATTCATATTAATATTTGATCTGGAGGACATTAGCTATAAAATTTTGGTCATGAATTCACGATTTAAAAATAATTATTAAATAAAAATACGTAATTAGAAATGAATGAATGAATAAATGAAGAGCAATTTATTTTTTTCTCTATCAAATAATAATTTTGTTTAATTATCAACGATCAGGACACTTGAAATATTAAAACTGAATTATAATTACTTTGAGAATTAAAACATATAAGTTAGAGATTATTAATATTTATAATTTCTCCTTGCTTTCACTTTGTTTTAATTACAATATTTTTTGTAATAGATATTATTATCCTCTTGTTTGAAATATTAAAATTTATTAAAAATAATTAATTTTAGCAACAAGAAATCTTAAACCATAATACCTTTCTAAAATATAGGCTGATTAGAAATAGGAAACATAAATTAAAAATAATAAACCAATTATCATTTAGAAAAGCGAACTAACTGACTTATATTTTTAAAACTTCTTGTAAATTTAGGGTATCACACACTTCAATTATTTTTTTATGAAAGAATTTGCTCCTACTTTGATAAGTTCCTTAAAGTTTGGTCATCTTTCTCATTCTATATTCCTTGTAGTACTATATCAATTTAAATTAGCGCTTACTAAAGCAAGAAACCGTATTCCAACAATGCACATTTATAGATAGTACAACCTAAGTTATAAACTCATTCGAAGAGAATGGAACTCAAGATTTTGTAATTTATCCTTAAAATTATTTTGTCAAGTCTTTTAAATGTTATAAAAGCATGATACTTTAACGTATAATTCGATCAAATATTCTATAAACCCAATCATAAAGGAAATGTCATATAGTGGTTTCCTTAATCATTTGAATTTTTCACGCGTTATTTTTGTGCTATGAAACTTTGTATAACTTTATATAATTCTGTTCTACGAATAAAAATGTTTGTTTTCTTAGTTCTCTTTATAATTTAATGAATAAATTGGAATTAAGGAGTAACCTGCAGGACATATTAAAAATACTATCATAGAAAATGTAACCGCACTTTTAAGTAGATGTCAACCCATGACGCCAGTTAATAAATGATATCGCTCTCATTTGGGGAGTAGAGAATCCCCTGTGGTGCTTGACTTCTTACTTTCTCGTCAGCTCTATCAGCACATCTTAATCTGCAAGTTTGGCCAGGGCGTAAAATCCTCGAATCTGGCGTTGGTTAGAGATGCCTAAATGAAAAACATAATGCAACAGACTTACCAAATTGACTAGACCAAGATGGTTCCTTGGTGTAAGGTAATCATCATGAAACATGGGTAGTGAATACACCAGTGGTCAGGCCTCACATGTACACCTTCACTGGCTGTTTCTGCGAGTATTACTGCAACATACTTGCGCACCTTACCCGCCAAATTGCCTTGAGGATTTTCATCACATTTATTTCTCCATGCGTAGTACAGTTTGTGCACAGCTTTGGTGTTTGGCGTACCTATTTAATAGGCACATTACATCATTTACTAGCGAATTACTAAACTAAATCGCCTCTAAAGGGATAAACACAATTATAAAAATAAATTTAGCATTAATCAGTGAATTCTCAACCACTTGCTCAGCCTTATTTGTTGCCACAATACAAGTCCAATTTTAATTTTTTAATTAATATATAAATTCGATTAAAAAATCTTAGATTATTATTTTTCTGTTTATGAATTATAATATTATAATTTTGAACGTTTTTTAGATAGACAAATTGATTAATTATTTTAGTTTTAATAAATTATTTGTAATCTTTTATATAAACTTTAGAAATAATTTAGCCTTTATATCATATATCTTGCTTGCTATGTGGGGAGATTGCAATGTTCTTTTTTTTATTTAACATAATTAATTTAATTTTACTAATTATAAATTGAGAGTTCGAATAAATATTTCAAAGCACCTATTTAATTAAAAATATGGTAATCATTGACAAAATATAATGAAATTCTATGAGGGAGGGAAATTTTAGCAAGTCAATACGAAATGAAGAATTTCAGTTTATAAAAATATATTATACATTACTTTTTAACTTTTATATTAGACCTAGTAGTAACAAATTGACCAAAAATTTTTTAATCAATTTATCTGAATTCTGTCAACACTTAAAAACTATGAACAGCAAATCATTTTAAACAAAAATAAGTGAAAAAAACCTGGGATAATTGAAAAATAAATATGAAAAATGATTTAAATAAAAATAAACTTTGATGTGTTAAAAAATATGATTACAAAACAAACAATTAGAAAATTTAATTCATAAAATTCTTAATTATTTTATTATTTAAGCTGGGACACCTAAACACGTTTTATTTAATTCTGATCTACTTAATGAAAAATTGTTTTAAATTTAAACTGGAATAAAGTATTAGTCTAAATATAAATGAAATTATCAATATTAAGTTTTAAATATTACTTGAAAGACAATATAAAATATAATTTATATTATAAAAATACTCATTTAATAATGATTAAAAAATTATGATTTTAAATTGTGAATAAAATTTTCCAAAGATAAATGATACTAACACTATTAAAATGTCTTATGGAACTTTTAAGATCGTATCGTCTTGTTTTTATTTAAGCCTAAACTATTAAATTTTAGATTCTATTATTGTTTGATTACCATTTAATCATTATTATTGGATAATGCAATTAAGGAGTACTTGAATTAGAAAAATAATTATTATACAACATTCAATTTTTCAAGAATGAACTTAATAAGTTTAATTAATTAGGTAAAATTATGGCATAGGAAATGATTATCTCATTTATAATATTTCAAAAATCCTTCGATCTCATTGGAGGAATCTTAAATGATCATTAAACTTTGAATTTATCATAAAGATTAAGAATTTTAGCCAATAAAGCATATATTTGAAAAGAAAAATATATAATCTTAGCAACATTTACAAGAAAAAATATGAAATTATTACAAGTTCCTTCATAAATAACATTTATAATATAACTATCAATAATACTTTTTACTTTTCATTAATAACGATGTCTTCCCTTGTTGTTGTTTTTTTTTAAAAATAAATAATTCATTCAAAAATTTAAGCACTCTATTGTCATTTTAACATGATTATATTTATTATGGAGAAAAAATTGGTACTTTCAAAATGAATAATCTTTGCTGTTATAATAAATTAAGATATGATTAATAAAATAAATAATTAAGAAAAGATGTATATTTATATTCTAAAAAAATTATTATTATTAACCTCAGATATAGCTTAAGATCTAATCAATAAGGATTTTTGTCAGAGGCTTTTGAGAGAAAAAAAAATTATTGGTTAGGGTCTCAGATATAGCCTAATATGCTAATATCTTATTCAACCTGCATTTATTAGGAGATAGACTTAAATTACTATACTATTATTTAATTTGTGCAGCAGTCTAAAATAATATAAAATTAATTCTTACTTATATATTAGTGATTTTTATTTATTTTTTTGCTGCTAAAATAAATTTAATTATAAAAATTATAAATATAATTATATAACTATGGAGGAAAGTTTTTAGCATAATTATATTTTACAATAAAATTATATATCGAAGCACATTATAAAATATTATATTTCTTTGAATATTCTTAATTTATTGAAATGAATAAATTTAAAACCTTTTTGACAGAGAAATCTACCTTGAGAGGCCAATACATAAATTTTAGAGATTATTTTATTGGCTTAACAAATTTATTGAGGTTGATACTGGAATTGTATAATATCTTACAACTACAGGGCAAATATTTCAATTCGCTAAAATGAATTTCGAGAAACTTACTCAGGTATAAATTATTGATTATAAATTATACATAGGATCTGAATATTGAATCCTTCATATCAAATATCTCTTTTCTCACTATTTTAAAACAAGTTTACTTAACTAGAATCACTCCCTATAAAATAGGATAAAAATTAAAAACTAAAATTTAAGTTAATATAAACAAAAGATGAGATACATTTAATTAAATAATTATTCTGTAGACTATTTATTAGGAACAAGAATTCATAAATAAATTAATTTATGCTCTTATTTCTATACATTTAAAATTATTAAGAAAAATTATTTTATTTTAAGAAATATTATACAAATCCAAACTTATTTAATTAAATTTTTAAGCTCTAAATTTAATAAAAATTTATAAAATTAATTAACCTATTTTTTGTTTTTAAATAAAACATACATTTTTATAATTTCAAATGTAAGTTTGTATGAAGTTTTGTAAACAGAGAGCAATCTAACCATGAATTTATAAGTCATTAAAAAAAATATCTTTGAAAATAATTTAATGTAAAAATAATATTAATTATGAATTATTAAATTAGAAAGGGAGTGAAGAAGTGACCGAAAATATTGCAAATCGTGGAAAAACCTAAAGTAACAAAAAATTATGATTTTTAGTTAAGTTTTTTACAAGTACAAAAATACTTAAAAGCAAGAGAGGAATGCAGGCTGTTACCATTATGGAGTACCCTGTAAGTGATTCTCCAGATGGATTCAGTGAAAGCGTACGGTGTATTATGACTTTATACCATATAACTCCACTGCTTAATAGTGGGAACGTCGGTAGATGGCGGCACAATAACTGCATTAGAATTGTGCCAGAGACACTGCCCGTAGTTTTGGTACCATATATGGTAGATCCTCAAGCACCCTTCGTAGTGCAATTATGGGTTGGTTAGTAACGTCTGGGTTCAGCATTATACGCACAATAATATGTAATCTTATAAAAGTGGCTTACTAGCCCATTAAATAGAAATAGAATAGCTATTTTAGAATAAATCACTTGATTTATTGAATTATAATTAATATTAAAAAAAAGAAAGAGCATAGGTTTTGAAAAATTTCATCTTATTTAATTTAGAAAATATACACATTTAATTCAACAATAATTAATTAAATTAAAGGGAATTAAAATGATAAATATTAAAATATTGAACTATTTGAAACTCGAGAGAGGAAAATTTTAAAAACTAAATAAGCTTAAATAAAAATGACTACTAAATTTAAATATATTTAATAAAAATAAAAATAAATAGTTAATGGAAAAATAAAATTCAAATATAATTTTTCAATACTTAGAAAGTAATTTTTCCAAATGAGATAAGATTCAAAAATAAAACTCTTGTGAAATTCAAACTCAGCAGCATTTTATTAAAGCTTTTTTACCATTCAAAAGGCAAGATGAGTTTCATTAAATCAAACGTGATCTTAAGTTGAAACATAAAACGTAAATTTTAATTGGTAATAAATTTAGAATTATTTTCTGATTAAATTAATTTTATTAGATTTATAAAGTTCATTTAAATAATTCCTAATTTTAAGTTTAATTTTGAATTTTTTTTTAATTGAAGTTAAAAGTATTTACAAATTGGAAACTAAAATTATTTGTTTTCTTGAATTTAAAATAATAAAATTCTTAATTTATAATTTATAAATTAATTTTTTTTTATTTTCTTATGACTATTAACCTAAATTCTTACTTTTCATATTTATCATAATTTATTTGCAAGTTTTAAAGAAGATATCACATTATTCTTATCCTAAAAGTTTTCCCAATTCTTTAAACAGGCAATATTCCAAAAAATCTTTTGTTTAATCCTCTTTAATACTTCTAAATTTCTTGCTTAAATTCCATATTTTTAATAAAATCTTTTTATAAAATTTTTAAACTTAAAAAGGGAAAGTCAAATTTAAATTTTGTAAAACTTAATTCTAATATTCTAAATTTAAAATTTTTTCTTTTTTTTTTATTAATTAAAAGTTTAAACTAATTTTCCTTATAACTAATTTTTTAATATTCTTATTTTTTTTATATCATTAACCCAAATTCAAATAATAAAAAATTTTATTACATTTTTGTTTTCCCAAATTAAAATTTTTATTCGTAGGTTTTTATCAAATGCTGAATGTTTATTTGAAAATAATTGGCTAAATAATTTTAACTTTGTAGTTATGTTTAACTTTTAATGACGAAATAATTATTTAAAATTAATTTATTAGTTATTAAGATTAGAATATATAAAATAAGTCTAAAAATTGATGCATTTTGGAAACAATTTAGTTAATTATTAATCTATAATGCCTAAATTTAAAATGATTCAAAGTTGTTTGACCTAATATGAAATAATAAGTGGTTCATTGACAAGATAAAGCGAATACTAATTTAAATAAGTTGTCAAGTAACATATAATTTAGGCTTTAAATTAGCTAAAAATTAAAGTACTTTAAGCAGTACTCTATTGAAAAATAAAACTTATTTGGTTGTTATCATTTATTTTATAAAAATACTAAACCATTAAGTTTTCTTATGAAATCGATCTACTTTAAATTCTTAATATTTTTTGTTATAGGTTAAATTCGATTGTTGATCAGGAATCATTATTAGTTGGAAAATAATCTTAAAATAAAAATTAAGGCTAGAGTTTATTTACTTAACTTAAATCAATCAAAATTATTAATGCTATTAAAATGACAGCTTGAAATTTTTTATTAAATTTTATAGATTCATATTAAATAATTAAAGATGTTTGTTAGTTCTAAATTCTTTATCTCTCGTTAAGGAATTTCAAATTATTGATCAGCTTAATTTATGGTATTTAAAATATAAATTTCACCTTTATGTATTTAAATATTCTCTTAAAGAAATTTAAGAGTTAATTTAATTAATGGATTGATACTTTTTTTCCTAAGTTTTGCATATTTATTGAAACATTGATAAATATGGCATAATTGACAAGTCTATGGGAAAAGTGTTAGTGTAATATATCCCAATTACATTTATTATTTTATAACTAATATCAAACTAAGAATTCATTTTCATCTTAATATAAAGCAATAAGGATTAATTTCTTTTCTCTTTTATGAAGCTCAATACGAATTATTTTGCCTTTAATTCAGAGATGTCCTCAAATCTCTTTGCATCATTTTAATTTTAATAAAATAAGCGATACTTAAATTAGCAAGACTATTTTAAAATTAAAATTTAATATTAATTGTAGATATGGTTTAAATAAATTTAATGAAAATAATATTTAGAAATGTAAATATTATAATCGGTTTTAATTTAAAAGCTCAGCTATTTGCTAGTTACGTGAAAGCCAAATTTTACTGTAAGTATCCATTTTTATTAAATCTTTTATAGAACTTAAGAGAGCTAGCTTCAAATTCATCTAAAATTGGCATTTTAGTCGAGAACCTTCCATTTAATTGATGGAATTAATAAATAAGTAAAATTTCTTTAAATGATTTAAGTAATACTTGGCAAACAACAAGGAATGCTTATAGTACTCAGTTTTAGCATAGAAGACTAAAGGGTGGTCCTCGCTCATCCAGGCTTTATAGAATGAAACTTTAATTTTTTTTTAAAAATCGAGGTTGAAAGTATAATATTTTTCTATGTTGTTAGCTTTATTTTTTTACTTGATTAATATTACAATAGTTAGTTATTGATTCTCCACCGCATCTCAAGTAGTTGTAACTATATTTAAACTAAAAGTTATTGGTCTCTAAATATCAATTAATTATTGAAAAATTAATTATAAAAACTTTGGCACTTGCTTTTGAATTATATTAAATTTTAAAGTTGATTAAAATAATCAGGAGTAGAGACTAATTGGATTTTTATTTATGAGTTCAGGAGTCAATTATTTCTCTAAATTTAAAAATCCAGATTCTGCTGTTCACATTAAATATAAGGCTTAAAATAATTATAATCAAAATAGTTTTAAAATATTTAGAGAGCTAAATCTTCTATCTTATTTGTATCTTATTTATTTTAATATTTATTATATCTTCATTTTTAAGGCACAATTTATATTTATTGTATTAGCAAAAATAAATAAAAAAATTTAGAGAAAGCGATATGCGCTGAAATAAATGCGATTTTTTTTTCTTCTTGAATTTTGGATATAAATAAATGTTAGTTTTAATGCAAGATCTTTTGTTTTAAAGATAATTTACTTCGTCTTAAAATGAATTTTAAAAATAATTTCGTCTACTTATTATTTTGATTCCCATTATTTAATCTTTAAAAAGTTAAAAATATTCAAAAATGCAAATATCTTCTCTCGACATATTTTGGGAATCAAAATTGAGTCATTATTTCTATATTAAAAATAATGAAGGCTTGAAAAGGAAAAAAGGTATTATTATGTTTGTAGAATTTAATAAATATTATCAAACTAAAATTATTGTTTAAACTATTCAAAAATACATATGAATTTTAAATATTTCATTTTAATTTTATTTAAGGAGAATATATTCTCTTATTTATTAGCAATAATTTGAAGATTATTTTTAAAAATAATTTATGGAAAATAATTAAACTATATTTTTATTTAAATAAATATCTCTTCGTCATCGTGATAATAGTATATTTTTTTGTTAGGTATTGGTTAAAATATTAAAAATTATATCATGAGACAGAATAGAATGTATGAATATTAAATTTTAATTTAAAACTCGGTTTACAGCATATCTTTTATATAAGCTAAAATATAAAAGGACAGTTAAAACTTGTTGAATAATTCATTTATTTATAATGATAATGCTAATTTTTAGCTGGGCTAAATTGGATGAGATAAAATAATGAATTAAAGACTTTTTTACCATTTTTAGTTTAGCTCCATTTTAATTGATGATTTTAAAAAAGACTAATAGTTATAATGTTTCCATTTACAATTCAAAATAAATGAGTTAATAATATTAACTAATTCTGTTATCAAGATTATATCGCGTCATTGTTAAATCAATATTAAATTTAATAGGATTTTTCTAATTTTGGTTGGTAGTCTTTCTCTGGTTTTGATAAAAATAAATGCTTAAGTTATTTAATTACATTTTATTTAAGTTATGAAAATAAAAAAATGAATTTAACATAAAAAAGTAAAAATGTATCTAAGAAAATTGGGAGTTTAATTGTTAATTTATTTAAAATAGATTTGATGTTATAACAATTGAAGGGTCTTAAAGTTAATTACTATGATAATATTCTATGTAGCATCAAATTTTAAAAACTTTAAATCAATTTAAAGTTTTGTTTGTGGGAGGAATAGGAAAAAATCTGTAAGAGACAGAAGTTCCAAATTGTATCAAATTACATTTGAAAGCATTGACTTATCAAATCTCTCTATTTAGTACTGTAGCAAAAATAATTAAGAAAAATCAAAATTTATTTCTTAATCTGAGATCGAGCAATCTACAAATTTACAGATGCTTAAGTCTTTTTATTTTCTTCCCTCTCAATAAATCAATTTAACAAATCTTATATTTATGTTTAATTCTCAACTTTATTAGTTTTGATTAGAATCATAAACTTAAAATATCTAATCAAGAGTATACCTAATAGAATTTAAATCAACTCAGATCAGGGAGGTGTAAGTTAAAATTAATAATAACATTTAATAGTTTCTCGCTTTAAAAACTTGCATTAACTCATTACTTAAAATTAATAAAATATAAATAAATAATTTATTATTTTTAACAAAAGAAATAAAAAAAAATGGGAAGATTTATAATTCAATTATTATATTTTTTAAATTAGTGTCTATAATTAAAACTATAGAATTATCAATATTAATGAGTTTTTTGGAAAAACTATTCAAAATACTTAATTAAGAATTTATAATTAACTTTCTTATTAGATTATCAATTCTTATATGTTAATCTGTGAATTTATTTGATTATAATTTTAATTTTCTCATTGAAAATGAATTATCTTTCTCAAAATAGAAAATTTTTTAATAAAAAATATATCTTGCTAAAAGAATAACAAGGTGATTTATTAAATATTCTTCATCTCAACTGTTTTGTAGTTTTTATGGAAATTTAGAAATATTAAATTTTAAAATGGTTTAAATCAATAAATTATTTCATTTTTAATACTCATATTAAAATTCAAGAATTAGGTGAACAAGTCCTCTATCAAGGTAGTTATCTTACAGACCTAACAAAAATAATTCATATATTGTTTTAATTTAAATATAATTATCGCTTATTTTTAACTTATAATTAATGAATGAAATGTGCTTTTCTAAAATTCTAAAATTAAATTAATTTTATATTTTAGGATATGGCTTATTTCTATTGGAATATTCTTATTTTAAAATATGGAAAATGAAATTATATATAATTAAAAATAAATTATGCGAAATATTGCTACTAAATTATATAGAAATAGATTTAAACAATTTATTGCGAATATAATGGAAATTTCATTTTTAAAATCTTACTTAAATTGTTTAATTAAGTGGAAGTAGGATCATATGAATTTAAATACTCTTACTTATAAAATACGGGAAATAAATTATATTTTTTTAAATCATATTTAGTTAGTAAATAGTACGAGTTATCAACTAATAAACTTTTATTTCAATTGATTTAAATTTCATCATAAACATTAAATAAGCCACAAGTATTTGTACAGTTTTCTTCGTATTTTATAAATATTAATTTTTTAACTTTAATTTTTGGCAAATAAATATTTTTATCATTTATTTTAGAAAGAATATCTTCAAGAATCTATTAAAGATATATTTTAGACTTAAATAATTATTAGAATTAATTGAAAGATATTTCAATACTAAATAAATAAAATTCACTTTTATGAATAATAATAATTAATAATAAACCAAACAACCATAAGATAGAATGAAAATGTAAATTTAACTTAAATATGATGAATATAAATAGTTTTTAATTATGCTTTATAAGTATATAAATCTTAAGTATATAAAAGACCATAAAATTAATGAAAATTTTGAGTAGCTATTTGCTCTATTTTTCCACAGGAGAGTCCTAGCTATAGTGCAAATGACAAAGACCTTCTTTTTCTTAAAAAGAGAGAATCTTTGTTTGATACCTCCGAATACTTCAAGTGAGCTTCTGTTTCAACTGAAGAATATATTTTATCTCATTTTTATTCCAGTTTTGGTAAGATAATTTACGAATAATAAAATTTAACAACCCATCCTTGAAAAACTGTCTATCCTATCTAATTAATAAACAAAGCATTATAATTAAATTTTTACCCAGCTTAAAGTTTTATTAAATGTTTCCCTCTTATCTTATCTCTCAAATAAGAAGCGATTTAGCGATTAAGATATTAAGTGACTCATACTAAGAGAAATCTGAAAAATATATTACTAATTTAACGTTGATTTTTGAAATTGTTAAAACCTAATTAACTTTGAAAGAATTAACTAAATGAAGGAATAAATATATATATAGGGCCATTAGGGAACTCACCCATTAGACATATAACGGAAGTAAAAATCGCAAAAGAGATTATAGGCTAAAAAAATCTCAAATTGATAATATCAGTAATTATAAACTTACATTAACATTCAAAAATTTAGGGAAGATGGAGGTTTTTTTCTCCATTCAGACCCGCCTCCGTTGCGCCCACTCATTTAAATTCTTGTTTAATAATTCCCAGGCCCGCCCACCACCAAAAACGAGCACGACAACTACAAAAAGTCAAAAGTAAGTATTAAAATTTTTCCAAAATTTTTGCTTCTACCCATGATTTTCAGAATAATCCAAAATTTTAATTTTTGGAACTCCATTTGCCATTACTCCTACTATGTTTTGAAGAATTCCAGAATTTTCTTGAAAAGATATTTAAAATATATTTAAATAGAGAAGCATACTTACTTTTGACTTTTTGTAGTTGTCGTGCTCGTTTTGGGTGGTGGGCGGGCCTGGGAATTATTAAACTAGAAATTTAATGAGTGGGCGCAGGGGGGGTCTGATGGAGAAAAAACTCCATTCAAATTTTTTGTAATGTAAGTAATATAATTACTGATATCTATATTTAAATTTTTTTAGCCCTATTAATCTCTTTTTTGCAATTTTTACTTACAGTTATATGTCTAATGGCGTGAGTTCCCTAATGGCCCTGCTTATAATTATTCCCTTCCAATTACGTTAATTCTTTCAAATGTTAATTAGTTTAACCAATTTCAAAAAATCAACTATAAATTAGAATAAATGAAGAAAAAATTTATAAAAGCATCCCTTCATTTCTTGATTATTGGCTGTTTAAGCTGAATGTTTCCTTAGAAATTCTATCATTAAAAGTGAATTTAATCGCTTCATTTCAAGTCTTTATCAGTCATGATGGCTATTATCAGATTTTTATCAAACTAGAAGAAAGGTATAATCACCTTCACAAGATATTAAAAGGATTCTTAATACAGACAACATTTTTAAGTTAGTCGCTGATCCTAAAATTTTATTTTAAAAAAAATATATTAGAGTTAATTTTTTTAATGATTTTTAAAAAATATATACTCTATTCTGAAAGGATTTTAGATAATATATCATGGTGAAAAGATTTTAGATTATTAAAAATATATCTGAATAAGATACCTTGACTATTAAAAATTTTAAATGAAAATATAAATATAAAATATGGATGATTAAAATTAATTGCCCTCTACCTATGACAAGTAAGATTAATAAAAATAAAGGTAGAATTTTAAATGAGGAATCCTGGAAATGGATGCTATTGGTATCTTATTTTAATTAATGGAGATATAGTATTTGAGACAAGACTGTTAGCAATTTTATGGCTCATTTTACTTTGAGTATTCCCTAACATAGCTGAGTATCTAATATAAAAGGCAGGCCTATTTTATACATTCCAGTTAATCTCACTAATTGTATATATGTTTTTCCCTCTAACGCTAAGACCACTGAGAAAATGCAAAAGTGTTTTAATCAGCTAGACTTTAGCCACCCTTACAAGAATGTATATTATTTAATTACGGAATTACCTCAATTATAGTTTTACTCAAAGACAAAAGCTATAAATATTTAATATTAAAATAATATGTGTACAAAATTTTTTAAAAATATATGTACACAATTTTTAAAATTTAATTCCTTTTTTTCATCTCTATTTTTACCTCCCTCTAATACCCACCTTTGCTGTTTAAAGTTGATATTTATGTGTAGAGAAAAGCAAGAAAGTAAGCAGAAGTTATAATTATAAATAAGATGAGAGAGGCATTGAGCTGGGGTGAACTGTGGGATGAGTACTTGTGGGCCAACCACAAAGAGATAATAGTCTTCGCTTTAGCAATTGGCTATGTCTTCTACTTTCAAAATCAGAGAAGATAAATCTTTATCTAGCAATAAGCTTAAGCTTTGTAAGTGAAATAGTAACAATAGTTGTGGTCTTTATTATAAATTAAGGAAGATAATACTCATGTCAGTTTAAATCACAGATTCAGCCCCTGATCTGCATCTTGTTTGATAGCTCATAAAAAATTAATATGAGTTTCTTCTTTATTCATATCCACAGCACCTCTCATCAACGAGATATGCTTCTTGCATTCTTCTTCTTCTTCTTCATCTTCAAACTATTCAAAACTTGTGTCGCTTATAAATCTTGACTAAGCGCTCCCACACAAAAGTGCAAGAATGGAAAGTTCTTAGAATATGATACTGAATCGAATGGTCTAATTGTTATTTAAATTGGACATGTTTCAACTGCCACTAATTTATTCCATTTTAATTTAATATATAATTTAAGTCTCTTTTTTATTAAATTCTCGGCTATAATTTTAAATTTCTCTTTCTCTATCTCAGAGTTACATTTATATTATTTAAATAGTTATTTAGTTTATTTCCTATAATTTATAATTTTAATAATTTTTTTTAAAAAAAAATAGAGTTAGCTTTTGAGATTATCATTAAATGGTTATTCTTTATTACTTGAAAGTAGAGCTTAAATTATATTAAACTAAGAATAATATTTTTAAAAATCACTATTAATTAATTTCTAAAATTAAATTTTGACTTAATTTCTGAGTTTAATATTTTTCGAGATTCTTGCTGATATCTTGAACATAATTGTGTCCACAAAAATAATTTTTAATTATTAAAATAATTGTTTTGTCTTATTTTGAAAAGCAAAATGCTCGCAAATATATTTATATAGCCTATTTATTAGATCAATAATACAAAGAATCAGGATCAAGGTAATAGTATTTTATCTAAATTATATTTATATAGTAAATTAAAAATAAACTGTAAGTAAATATTTAAAATAATAATGAAATATTAAAAATATCTAAATAATAAAAGTTGAGAATTGTTTTTAATATCCTGAGAAGTAATTGTGAAGATTAAATAAAAGCAAGATTACCTTATCGATTTCTATTTATAAGCGCAAAATCACTAGAAATATTATCCATATTATTGGAAACCTTGTATTTATTAGTGATAAATTATAAGCAGTCACTCTACCTCAATATGCCAAGCATAATAAAAAGACATTAAAGATGAAGCTTTTCATAGAAAAAAAGAAAAAATCAGAATGAATTCTTACGTGATGAGCAAAAATTTTTTTAAATTTTTTAAATTAAAAATCAGAATTTTTCTTTAATATTAAAAGCTACATGAAAGTTGTAGAGTTTTTCATCGATTTAAGAGGATTTATAAATATGGATCTTCTAAAAATTTTTCATTCTGTCTCCAGAAAAACCATATCAGTAATTCTCAGACACTAAGAGTCGAAATCTTAACATATCTGCACTAATTTTCTTTATTAAATTTTTGTTTGAGCTTCAAATAAAGTAGAAATAACTGCAATTTTAACTCTACTCTAAAGAGCTTCTACGAATTTTATTAGAAATAAAATTATAGATTAAAATTTTTATCAGAAGTTTATCAAATTGTCATTCAAAATTACTAATGGATAAATATGATTTGATGATCGAGTGTAAGAATAATGTTATCAAGATAGCGTTCTATAGAGAAGTGATATACATTAAAAGTATGATAGGTTTAGAGCATAATCTGTATTATTTATTGAAAGGAAAAAGCTTCTATCAGAAGTTTTAAGCGCTTCAAAGAACACGTCATCAGCATGAGTTTCAGTTTTCGCGTTTTCTCTTTGAGTAAATGGTAGTTAAGGGTGTGAGTAGACTATAAGTTGTATTCGATATGATTCTTCATGTGAATTATGCTAATCTCTTTTATAAAAAAAAAAAACTTACTAAAATCAATCATAATTTTGAAAATTGTTGATCTTTCCACGATGATAAGTCTCTGCTGATTGAGAGGGATATCTTTCTTGCCTGTTCGCTTGCTGGCTTTAACTTTCATATTTGGAAGTGTGTGTTTGGTCTGAGAGTAGTAGAGATAGAGATTTATATCAAGAATTAATTTAATTACAAGATCAATATTTAAATAATCACAGAACAAGGATTCAAGCACAATTTTTAAAAGCAAAAGATAATAGAATTGAATTGGAATGATTAAAAAATTAGAATAATATTTCAATTCAGTACTAATACTACTCATAAGAATTATATTATTTTGGCTAAAATTAAAATATTATTTTAAATCATAGATTTATAGAAGATTAGGCTATTAGGAAATATAAATTACTACATATGCATTAATTAAAATGGTCTATCAATAATTTAAAGTTGTAAGAATATAAAAAGAATTAATGAATAACTTAAGGGTATAAATAAGCACGTGCCTAAATAGAATAGAGTCCTTTAGAATCATTCTTATCCAAGAAACACTAATGGCTTTTAACCGACATCTCTATCAGGGCGCCGAAATCTGATACACTCAACTATCAAGAATCTCTTCTGGCAACCATTCTGAGCTACTTAACTTGGACTGTATGGCATAATATAAAAAATCAGGTATTGTGGAGTCTTAGAGGAGAAAAACAATAAGCTTGGCCTTCTCTGGTTGATCAAGGACACTCCTCAGTTATTGGTAATATCTTCAGATAAAATATTATTGCAGAAAATTTTTAATTATTATATCTAAATTAACCTAAATTATGCAGTAATTTTATTTATTTTTAAATTGAATTACATCTTTTTTTTAAATTTTTATTTATATTTAATTTATCAAAGTGTTCATAATATTTTTAAAACATATTATTCAAATTAAATATGTATAAATTCTAATATTTTTAAATATTAAAATCAATTTACCAAATAATTTATTTCAAGGGTAGCGAAGAAGGATCCTTTAAAAAGAAATTTAGTTTAAATATATTTTTAAATAATCATTTTACTGTTATGAGTGAAAATATGAAAATATATTGAGTTTATCGGGAGTAATAGAAATTAATTCATGCGTATTTAATTAAAAGTAAATAATCAATTAAAAATTAGGTAAGAAATGAAAAAAAGAAGGATCTCTATAAAGAGACTCAATTTAAAAATTTCATTTAAAAATTTCTTTAAAATAAAAATCAATCAAAAAAATGAAAAAGACACTTTTTTAATCATTTTTTTTAAACCCTCAATATCTTTAGAGAAATCTTGAATAATAACTCCCCTACTTTCACCATACACCTAAAAATGTTTGAAAGTATAAACTGACTTCAATAAGCTTTGTCTATACTCTTTTTGCATTTCAAACTTGTACTGTCATTAGTAATTCTACTTGTAATTAGAAAAATGCTGTTTTATTCTGCTACATTTCTGTGTATTTAATCAGCTCAATAATGTATTCATATTTCACTAGTAGTTTAAATATTCTTCTGTTTGTCATTATTGTATAAATATAAACCCAAGAGTTTGATAATTAAATACTTTGTAATGTTGGTAAAGAGACTTTAATTGAAGAATCAAAACTCTGAGCTTCTACATCAATCATTATTGAATTATTACTTAAAGTTAATTTTATGAATAAAACTCTTTTTAAGAATTCTATACCTTCTTAAAATCAAAAGTTACTTAATTTTTAAATATATAAGCAACTTTTATAAAAATTAAATTACATTATGAGTATACCTCACATCCCTTTTATTTCAAAGAAATCAAAATGAAATTTAATTGAGGTATTTTTTAAAAAGGAAATATATTTTTTAATTTCCAGAACTACGGATGGAATTTCATTCTTTAATTATAGGATTGCTTTAAAAGAATAATTTTAATATATAAAAAGCATTTTTATACATTAATTTATTCTTTTAATTTAAATTTTTATGAAATAAACCTTAGCTTCTTTAATTGTTTTTCAGATAGTTTCGAATAGATTTGATAATTAAACATCATCTTTATTTTTACTGAAGAAAACTATATAAATTGAGAAGTTATATTATAAGAGGAATTAAGCAACTAATGAAGCTCATTTATGATGAATAAAGATTAAAAAAAGTAAAGAAAAAGCGCAAATATTTAATAAAACAGATAATTTACAAATAAAATTAATTAATTTTTCTCTATATTCACTATAAATTATTGATATATCTGATTAATTATTCAAAATGGTTCGCTGCCGGATACTCATACTTGTTGTTTTAGCTCTTATTGTACTTGAAATAATTTATTGAGTTTATCAAGATATGTCTATCCAAATGTAGAAGTAGCTTTCTTTAATCTAAGAAGCATATCTCACACATCCTAATAATTATAAACTTTTAAGCAATCATCAAAAGTAATTATTTAAAAAATTTAATTTTTAATAGAAAGTTTAATAAAGATTACATAAGAATATTTAAGATATTATAAAATTGAGATTGAGTACCTATTAAAATAAAAGTGATTTATTAAACAGCCTTAGGATAATTAAAATATCAAAATATATTCTTAATGTAAAAAAGATTGCAGCAAGCAAATATTTATTACTTATCTAATGATGAGCAATTTTAATTTCATAATTATCATAATTATCATAAGAATAAATTATTATTTATTATTCTACCTCAAATGGCTTAGCTATAACACAGATTTGCGAATATAAGAACTAATTAAATTCAATAAAAGGAGATAAATTAAATAACATAAAATACTCTAAACTTTTTTAAAACCATAACAATAATTTTTTCTCTAAATAATATAATGATTTCTTATTTACTCCTTAGAGTTAAGTTTCATAAAATTTATATATTTTTTGAAAAAATTAAACATTGTGAAGGTTATTATTCCTAATTTAGTAAAAATTGGAATATAAAGTAATTATAATTCAATTTTCTCAAGTTAAAATAAATTTTTAGCAAGATATATTATTTGATTAAACAATTATTATATTGAACTTTTTATCGAAATATTCTATTTATAAAATTTTAATTGTGTAAACTCTCTATATCATTATACAAACAGTAAATTTTAATACTCATAATGTAAAATAGATCAATATTTAAATAATATGGAAGAAAACCCTATTAAAGATTTAATTTTCTATAAAAAGCTTAAACGTATGAATTTTTTACAAAGTTTTCTTAAAAATAAACAAATTGCTTATTTAAATTTCTCAAACATTTTTATTAATTAAATCTAATTTTAATTACTTGATAAGAGTGATTATTAAAAATATATGATAAATTATCTATAATATTATTTAAATTTTTAATCGAATGATAAATTTAAAAATTTAAAAATAACTTAATATTGCTAAATAGACCATATTTTATTCAGATTGAGTATTTTAATAAGTCTTATTTCTTAAATAAAGAAATACTTTATGAGCAATTTTAATTTTTGTTATTTAATTTGGCACATTACTTTCTAATTAGACTTATGATTATTTAAATTATTTATTTTTTTAAAACATGTAATCAAGTTTGAGAACCCACACAAGCAAGAGAATAAAGATAAATTTTATATTTCATACAACCTAGAGTTATAAAAGTACTTAAATGTTAAAGATGGTCTTGCTTTGATTAAAATTAATTAAACTTATTTATTTTTAAAAAAAGATGAAATTTTCGCAATGGAAAAATGAATATTCAAATTAGTTATATTTTTTTAAAAATAAATTTTAATGAAATTATACCATTATTATCTAAATTGATGAAGGTTAGTCCATAACTTTTATTTAAAGAGTTTTAAGATTTAAGATTTGTTTCATAAAATTAATTTTTAAAAATAATTTCATAATGAAGACCTTAAATACGCAAACAGTTAGCAAATTATTCAGAATATATATATATAAGACTCTACAAAAATTTAAATTTTTTATTTAAAATAAGGGAATACCCACATTGTTTATTAAAATTGATTTATTATATTGCTTAAAATAGGAATTCTAAATGAATATTATACTGCATTTTAATTTTTTAGTTTATCTTATTTTGTCTATAAATAAGATGTTCCAATAGAGTGCTTGTTCTTTTTAATTTTATTAGGAATATTCTCATTTTATTTTCAATAATATGAATACAAAATTTTTTTTTAATTTAAATATTATGAAATTATAGATTTCAAATTATTTGACTATTTAAAATCAGACAATTTCAAAGGGAAATTTATTTAAAGTAAACTGATATATTACTTAATCTTATAAAGAAAAATAATTTTTTATTATAAATTTGCCCTCATTGAATAAATTATGAGATAGTTAATTAAAATATTTTAAATAAAAATAAGTTAAAACATTAATTAAAAAAGATATTTCAAATTATTTTTCAAAGAAGATTTTTAAATGCTATCATCAAAGTAAGGATATATTTATTGAATTATATTTAATGAGATTATTAAAATTGAGATGTTATAGTTTAAGTGATCAGCAAACAATATATTTTTAAATTTCCAAAGAGTTTGTAAATTTAATTTTTCATTTATGAATTTGATTACAAATATAATTATTTATAATTACGGATCTAGCTAAATTTAAGTGGAAGACATTTGTATAATTTTAATATTTTATTTTAGAATTAATTTTTTATTTTATCTTAAATAACAACTAATTGAATTCTTTACAAAATCAAATTTAAATCAAGCTTAAAAATAGTTAAAATTTAAATGAAAGTCAATTTATAACAAAGAAATAATAGGAGAATTATAAAATGCTTATTGCTGAATTGTAGAGTGTAAATTTAAGAATAAATTTTCTATCCTTTTATTTAAAAAAAGAAATTCTTTTTAATTGGAATCATTGAAGGTACAATATCTGAACTGTGAAATAATTCGTGTTAAAAAAATCTGCTCAAATAGCATTCTCAAAAAACCTGTCAGATATAAGCAAAATGTGTGAAGAAAAATAAAAGCTCAAAATTAATCTAATGATATTAATTCCAAACAAAAAATCCACTCTACTTGCAAAAATTTTGAATTAATTATTGGTTATTTATTTAACATTCTTTTTATTAATTTTCACAAATAATTTTCAGATATTTAGAAATTTATTGTTTAAAGATAGCAGATTGAAGATTTGAATGAGATTCATTTAATAGCAATACAATTATTATTTAAAAAAATAATGATCTTTAATAAATAATTAAATTTACTTTAAAATCAAAAAATTATATTTCTGTTTGTAAAATATATATATTTTACAGCCTAGATTCTCTGGCTGGACTTTTGTCTTAAGTCTGAAAATAAGAATAAGTATTTTTAAGAATATAATTTCTTGCTGCATTTCGCATCATAATTTTAGCTTAGAATTATAAAGAGTTAGGACTAATTAAATCATAGACATATGAAATTATTTTATTTGAAGAGCAAATAAATTATCAATTTAAATTAAAAGAAATTACTGCAATGGTTATCAACTAAATTAAATAATTAGGTTTCATGAGTATTATAAAATTATTAAAAATTCTAAAGATAAATTCCTTGAATTTAAAATCATTTTACTTGCTTAAAAATTCTATCAAAAAATTAAAAAATTAAATATAAATTGCAACTGTATTATGATTTATAATAAATAATATAAAATAATATTCACCTTCCTATTTTAAAAGTGATTTTTCCCAGACTAAATTTCAAAAGGGATGATGAAATTATAAATAATTTAATTTTTAAATGTTGCCTAAAAGTCTTAACTCTCAGAAAATGTTATTCACAGTGATCTTTTATCTACAAAATAATTTCATCTAAATACTGTTCATTAATTTCAATTTCCCAATAATTTCTTTTCCATAATTTATTATTTTTTGATAATCAAATAATTTAATTAAATAATACAATCAGATAAAAAAGTTTCTGTTATTTAAAGATTGCATAAATAAAGAAATAGTATTTAAATTTAAATTCGATAATATAAATAAGGGATCATTTAAATATTGTGTTTATCATGTTAAAATTGTTTCTATTTAATTTAAGATATGTTCAAGACTATTTCCTAAAAAACAAAACACAAATAGTTTTAATCTTTATAAATTTATTCTAATAAAGATCAAAAATAAGTCTTTAATGGAATGCAGCTATCATTTGTATGTGTTATTATCAAGGGAAAGTAGTTATGTAAAAATTTATTTCCGATTTTAGATAATTTAGGTTCAATTATTTCAGTGACTATTTATTACATTTAATTTTAATTTAATTCAAATTTATTAATATTAATGAACTAACAGAAATCGAAAGAAGATTAATATATTATTTATAAATAGATAATATTATAAAAAAATGTATTACATAATAAATATTCAATTTTAATTAAAATAAATTTAAGCGTGCAGAAGCTATATCTCATTTTCTTCTCACTATTTGAGACTTTCAAGGCTATGAGCATTAAAAAGTAAAATTAATATAAAATTTTAAAATACATTTTATATTTTAAAATAATATTTAAAGAGCATCATGGTCTTTGTGAGCTAGCCAATAGATGGGTTTTAAAAACTAAATTTAAGTTTGGTAGCACTCCTCGAATTATATTTTGATGCGATATGTTGAGAGGATAAAAGATGTAGCTCATTTTAAATTCTTTTGATTTGAAATGAGCAAGTGGTAGATAAAAGGAAGTGAATCTGTGACAATAAATGCTTCAAAGTTGCAACCCACATTTATAGTAGGAATTTTAATTAAAATCGATGATTGGTTAAAATAATAAATGGAGAGTTGCAACTTCGTGTCATTTAAAATCACAGATTCACCCCCTGATCCGCAGCTTGTTCGATATCTTTTTTAAATTAAATATGAGTTTCTTCTTAAATCATCTTCACAGCACCTCTCAGCAGTGAGATATGTCACGCACTCTTCAACATCTTCCATTTCATTTTCATCTTAACTTTTGTCGCTTATAACTCTTGACTGAGCACTCCCTCACAAAAGCTGCAAGGATAAAAAGTTCCTGGAATTTATGCTGAATCGAATGGTGTAATTATTATTTAAATCTGACACACTTCAACTGCCACTCATTTATTCCATTTTAAATAAATATCTAATTTAATTCTCAGCTATATTATTTTAATAAATAATGTATTTTAATTAATTTATTTACTATATTGAAGAAAACAACTCAAAAATATGGGTATACAAACAAGCTCTGAAATTAAAATATCTCAGTTAAACGTATTCTCAAGGCTGTTCTTTTCCTATTTCAAATATATGCTTCAAAACATGCAATATATTAGTTCATTTATAGTCATAATTTAAGAAATTTATTATACACTTAATTTTTAAGCATATTCCTCTTAAAGACATGTGTTGCCTGCCACCAGAAATATAATCGATTTACACCAAGTTATGTGAAATTTCATTTTACATAAAGTTTTTTAACTTATGATAGGCCTATAAGAATGTAAACTATTAATTTAACATTCTTGAAATATATAGTCGTAATTTTATGCTTCTATCATACTCACAGTTTTATTTATTAGATGCCCTGTGCTTTAGCCTAATCAAAGTACAAGATTTCAATAAACTTTAATTATTTTTTAAAATAATTTTTTTATTGTTACTTAAAGATTTATTAATTTTAAATTCTCGTCTGAGCTTACCACAGAAATAAGAGGATTAAAATCAATATATTTATTAAATTATGTTAATTTAGCATTTTCACCTAATTTTAAAGGCTAAAATTAGTATTTAAATTATTAATTGCAATAATTATAATATGATTTAATATAAATTTTAGATTAAATTAAATAAAAGGCTCTTAAATAATTCTTGATATATATATTATTTTTAGACAGAGAGAGATGATTCATTAAAAATCTAAATTCCAAAATTAAAAATTAATTTAAGTTGAATTAATGAATTAGAAAATTAAAATATAGGATAAGTAACAAGGCATAAAGTAAGCTTGGGGAGGAATAGGAAAATCAGACAGATATTTTTACTTAATGTCTCATCTAGTTGCAACTATCCCCATGAAGCGATGTAGTTTATTTACCAGTTGATGATATGTAATAGAGTGGTACTTGGATTTTGATGGCCTCCAACGCATTGTGATAACAACAGAATTTCCCATTCAAAATACAACTACCCCAGATAAGAGCATCATGTCTTCTGATTTAAGTCCTAAAATGAGTAAAGTAGTTGTAAAAATACTAAGAGTGAGCAAGCAATATGTGAGACTCTGCCTAATCTAACATATGTCTTTGAGAGGAAGTATAGCTTGAATATATTGTGTTGAAGACACGCTTTTCAGAAGTATCTCAGAACATAAGGATTAAAATTCTACTGCTTTTTTAAAATTTCAACCCTCCCACTATAAATAGGAAGAGCATATTTTTTTACCCAAAATATTTCGCATTATTTATTTGGTCAACTTACAGAATTAAAGATAGAGTAAGTTGCCATGATGTTTTGTCTCTAAAATAGAAACAGAATATGAGATTATTTGGAGGTTGATCAACATATTAAAATTAAAAATTCCGATAATTCTACTATTACTAGTTCACAAGAGACCATCATAATATGCAAATGTTTCTTAATAGATAACCTATTACAAGCAGGTTCCAAACATTCACCAAGCATGCTTACTTCAATAGATGGGTTAAAAATAGAATTAGGAAATAGATATATATTGCTACTCTTCTTTTAATGAACTAAGGTACTACTTCCATTTTAAAATAAATCTCAAAAATTATTTCTAAAAACAATAGTCAATTATAATTGTAAAAAAATATATCACCTCACTGATTTGGCGTTTTATTATTTTTATAATTTTAACTATTTTTTTTTAATTTAAAAAAAACTTTTTAATATAAAATAAAAATTTTTTTAATAGTGAATTAAAAAATAGGAACAATGAATTTACGACAAAAATAAAATATAATTTAATAATTAATAACCAAATATAATAAATTATTTTTATGAATAAAAAAGTTTTTGATTTAAATTGTTTCTAATACTTATGATTAAAAAAATATTTAAGAATTTTAACAAAAATATTTTGTAGTAAATTGCAAATTAATTAAATTTATAAATTATTTTTTATTCAGTTATAATTAATTAAATAAATTTAGATAAAAGATTTTAAAAGGTTATGGTAAATTAATTTGGTAATTTTAAATAGATCACACTAATAAATTAAGCGTTAAATATCTTTAAAAAAAAAAAAATACTAATTTTTTAGCTACATTATATTTTAAAATCATTTCTATCTTGTCAAAATTATTTTTGTTGTCTTTTTAAAAATTTAGTATAATTCTTTTGTACTAAACTAATATTTTAAAGATTATTTTCTGAAAAAAATAAAAAACTTTTTGAAACATTTATTAATTTATTTTTTTAAATTTTAAAAGTCATTAACTATTAATATTTTTAATATTGTTTTATTTAAGTTTAAAAGTTTTATATTTATTTATATTTATTAATAATAAGTCATAGATTTTAGGCTTAATATTAAAATATATTTTAAATTTAGAAGTAAACTTGCTAAGTTAAAAATTTAATATCTTAGAATAAGAATAAAAAACATATAATAAAAAATTAATTTAAATAAAACCAAGAAATCAGTCTTATTAAAATGCAAATTAATTATTTTGAGAAATAATATAATTGCAAAAATTATTTTTAAGGGCTTATGAAAAATCGAAATATATAAAATTTGATAAATTTATTTCAGTTATTTAATTAAAATTTTGCTTTATCAGAGTTAAAATTTAAAGATCATTAAATTTTATAATTATTTAATTATTGCAAATAAATATAAAATAGTCAAGTGCTATCTTCTTTACCTAGGATTGCAGCTCTGGATTTAGCATGAACTTAAATAAGAATTGTCCAAGTAGCTTGAGAAAACACAACTGCAGAGTATATCAAAGGCCCAGAGTAATTTTTAATTCCCGTGAATTTCCGCAATGCATTTAAATTCATCTCAAACTCAGTAATTTTATTCTTTATCGAATTAACTTAGTTTTACTCAAAATAAATTTTATATTTTTATAAAATAAGCTTATAAAAAAATTCTTAGAAGTTTCAAATTTATTATGAAATACATTTTGAGCTCAAAATTATAAAATAGATTAAAGCTTGATATTAAAGATGAAGGTAAAGTATCGTTTAAGTAAAAAATAATCAAACAGGAAAGCCAATGATCATATGAATTTCATATTTATCATGGCTTTCTAGAAAATATGGATTTTGAAATGAAATTAAAAATATTAAGCTAGGAATTTTCCAATAATGAGTCCAATTCTATTTTTAAAAATTTGAGGTTCAAAATTATCACAATTTAATTTAAATGGAAATAGCATTACGTTATATAAAGTGAGCTTGAACCCTCAAGAGTCTTTCTAGTTTTGCTTTAATTTGATAGTTCCTACATCGTAGTGAGCCTTGATGATACACTAGAAAATACTACGCATGTAGAATCTACTTGGACCGATATTTAACCTTCATCTCTCCAAAATAGAAGAGTATAAAAAATTGATTATCATAGTTTCGTCAAGGAAATAATGTAGGGAGATGAAAATATATTTAGTAGAGCACTCTTTTGGTATCACTTGCGGAGATAGTAAAGTAAAGTAAAATTTAGGGAATAAAAATAATAATCAATTTAAAAACCAGCACTTATTCAGTACTAGTTAATAAATCGTACTATTATCCTATGTCACTTGCGGAGATAGAATTTCAGGCAAGATGAGTACCATTATTCTTCTCAGTTAAATCTGGATTCTCCACATACGATTAAATTTCTTTAATCAAGTGAAGAGCAAAGATTCTTTCTATCCGGATTGTAGAATTTTAGAATCTAGGGCTTATATAATTTTGATAGGCTCAAACAATTTCTGATAGTGTGGGTCGCAATAGACTCTCTGAAGTTATAAAATGAATATATGTACTAAAATGGTAGATACTTTGGCTTCACATTTGTTAATATTTATGCTTTCCAGGGTAACCTTTAATTCAATTTTAAAACCTTATATCCTTAAATAATATTCTACAAATTATAAATTTTTAATCTTAAGAAGTTAATAATTTAATTTAAGAATAGTCAGTCAGTATGAACCCCTTAATAAAAAATAAATAAAATTTTATATTTTATAAATATTGTACAACATTGAATTTAAATATCAAACGTCTTTTAATTAATTCATATTAGAAATGCCTTTCCTATCTAATAAATATAGCTGTTTAATAAATCTCTAATGTTCCTAGCTTTGAGAATTATAGATTCAAAGTAGCAAAGCTTGCCTGCAAAGTCTCCTCTGATCAAAATAGTGTCAGTTAAGTTTATTAATTCTGTGACAGCAATATTAAAGTTTATTTAATCAAATAGAAATATAATTTCTAAAATACTTTTAAAAATAAAAATTAAAAATAAAGTTTATTAATGAGAATAAGGAGTATGAATTAATAGAGAAGCTTTGGAAAATGGAGATCCCCTTACATCACCTTTCTAAAAATTAATTTGATCTTCTCTCTACAATTATTAAGGGGAAGAAAAATGAAAATATAAAAAATTACTAACTTCCTTTGTTATTCAATAATATTTCTCCTGCTTTCTAAATAAATAAAAAAATATCACGACACTGGAAACTTGAGACAGGGATAATTAAAGTGCCTCTCTGTAAATTATATAATTCTAATAAGAGAGATTTTTCTAGAAAATTAATTTAAATTGTTTTAATTATTTCCATGCTATCCTCTATTTTCCATTTTTTCCCTTTTTTCTCCGAGAGAGTCATCTCCATCTACACTAGAAGTTTTATTTAATAATTAATTTGAGAACAATCAATAAATTTGAATTAATTATAATTAAATTTTAGTAATTGAAACTTATATTTCTGAAATTCTAGAATGTTAAGTTGAAAGAGATTCAACACATTTATGAGTTATTTATATTGGCTTTTAAAATGAATATTTTAATAATATTAAATAAACACTTTAAATTTAAAGTTAAATACATTAAATTTGATTTTTTTAAATAAATTATGGCTTTTAATTATCCCAATACTAAACCATTATAGCTCAAATTAATAGTGAGGGTATTTTAAAATACAGATTAACTTTATTACCTTAATTAATTTCATTTCAGTAGAGCCCTTTTTCCGAAAACAAACGATAGATTTATTATATAACTTCAAGCTTGAACAATATAACAAAATTTATTACAAATAATTGTTCTTTGAATTATGAAGTATTTCTTTATCATTTTCTAAAAATATTTCGTGAATCATATTATGATAAGGAGCAGAGAATCAGGGAATATTTCAATTTAATTTAGCTGTCATATAATTCTTTTGCTTTTTAATATTTGAATAAGAATAACTACCAAGAAATGCTTAGGCGTAAATTATTGAATAATTTAATTATTTAAAATCTGAATACTATTTCCTATAATTTTAAAAGTTGAATTTGATACACAATTAAAAATATTAACTTCTTCTGTTCCCCAATTATTGTAGGAACCCATTTGAAATGAAATTTTTATGAAATCAAATTAAATATACTATTTAATTTGGGAAAGTTAATTCTTCAAAAATATTGCTTACCTACCGCGGCTGAATTATCCTTTGATCAA
>JAJKFJ010022851.1:0-32416 GCA_027382625.1 Tetmemena sp. SeJ-2015
TTTTAATTTAGAAATCAAAGTTCTTTTTAAAAAAAAAGAGCATCAAAAAATAACAAGTAAATTTCTGCTATGTAAATGACTTGGCTTATTAGTACTCAACTAAAATTTATGGGTTTATTCAACTTAGATTTAAATTCTCTCCACGATCATTTCAAGGGAGCACCTGTACCTTTTGTCTTTCCAACAATTGTATTAGAAATAAACCTAAATTTCGAAGATTAAGAAGCCTTTCTTTGAAAATCAAACTTTGGAGTCTTCAACGAAATGACGGTTAGTTTTAAATTTGGGATACAATAATTTTGTATCGCAAAAATCATACTTTTCATTTACTTTTTAATTAAGGAATATTAGTTCTCATCTAAATTGTGTAAAGCAAATTAAATTTATTTTATATCGATATATAATCTATAAAGTGATAGATGATAATCTCACTTCTAAATCTTGAGTAGTGGAGTCCACGAGAGTATAAGTAGAACTTTGACTGTAATCATATCTTTCACCTTCGCAATTTGTGCAATCAGGGCTCTCTGTAACTTTTTAAATTCAAATAATATTTTATGTTAGAACCAACCACTAACACAAAACATTATTAGCATATTTTAAAATATCTATATATTTTAAAGCCACATTTATTTTTCTTAATTAGATAATGACTTGAGAATGGTTAAACTTACAGAGGAGCCTGTATCAAAGACTATATCTAATTTTTGTTTCTAAGAACCAAAATAAATAAATAGAGAGGAGCGATATAGGCGAAGTTCTCGTAGTTCAAAAGATTTATTTTTACACTTGATGAAGTTTGCTAAAGCTTTAATTTGCTCTAGCCATTATTTTTTAGCTTTTCATATCCAATTTGCCTTTATGATTATATTTTTTGAAAAATATTTGAGTTTAATGCAATCTCCTCAACTTCTTCAAATGAATCTTACTCGAGGAATAACTAAGGTTGTGCTTCTCCACCGAATATTGAAAATGAAGATAGAGTCTATTACAATTAATATACTTTACTTATTTCATCTGAGACCAGTTCTCTGATAAAATTAGTTACCAGACAGTTATGGGAAAATTTAATAAAATGGATACCTGATAAATAGTAGCAATAATTTTTTTGTGTTTTCAAATTTATACACAAAAGAAATAATATTGATTCCATCAGATTTAATGATTTATAGGATTCCAAAATTAAACATAACTATAATTCATAAATAAAAAATCTTTTAGATCTTTATAAATTATAAAATTTCAGAATATCTAGGTTTCTTCTATTTTAAAAGAAAAAGTTATCAAATGCAATTTACTAGAATAAAAATTTTCAAGTAAAATATTCTATTTAATATAGGTTGAATACGAATAGTGAATTAAAGGTGTATTTGTTCATAAATAAACAGGAAAATATTTTGAGTTTTTAGATTAATAACTAGAATATTGAAGACGTAGAAGATGGATAATTTTAACTAAATTATTATACGCACTTGATTACTGTAGATTTTCATGGATCTTATATTTTAAAGAATCTAACCAATGCCTTTCAAAACAGTCAAAATTAAAAAAGTAATGTCTAAAATAAATTTTCCTTAAGTTTTTAGAGTGAGCTAGGAGGACAGAAAATGATTTAAAAGAATTAACTTAATACAGACTAAATAATCCGATATTATAGAGCCTTTTGCAAGGATTTATTTTTCATCAATCATTGTAATTTTTAATTAACTTGACTCAGAAGTATAGTAGAAGTTAAAAAGGAGGAAGACATAAAAAATTTAAATATCGAGATAATGCAATTTAAAAAAATTTCTCAAAATTAAAAATACTACTTTTTGAAGTTCTTTACATCTACTATGAGAGTAATTTTCCTTCATTGTGATTTTCAATTCAGTTTATTTATAAACATTTGCAGCTATAATTCACTATTCGTATTCAACCTATATTTTATAATAGATAAAGCCCTAGATCATTTTGAATTTTATTTTATTTTTTTTGTTATTTGGATCTTAAATCTTTTTATTTATATCTAATTTTGATTTAAATTGTAAATTAGTATTATTTTTGTAGCGAAGTGGACCCTATGTTTTTAGTTTTTCTTTTTTGATGAGTTTACTGAATCTGGAGGGATTCATAGGGTGATTTGGATCCTATTTCCCCTCTAACCTCATCTTTTCTAATGGAATGGTGATCATTTAATTACTTATCTTAATGTAAAAATTTATAAAACATATTCTAAAAATGATTTTTAAGTTACAAATTCAAAGAAACTAAATAAAAGTTTGCTCTATATTTAAAATATGCTTGAATGAAATCGATAATCTTTTTTTTTCATTTTCTATAAACCTTTTAATATAGTAGTATTTTTACAATTTTTTTAATTTTAAAATTCATTTTTTGTGAATTCATGAGCTTATATATATTTGAAACATAAAATATTATTTAGCATAATCTTTAGATAAAAATTGAATCTTTCCTTTTAAAAATTAAAAAGGTAAAACTTATAATAATATTAAGATATTGCTATTGATTTCGCAATTTTTTCTTTAAATACAAAAGGGTCCACTGACAGTTGTAAAGTAGAGGCTGAGTTTCGTGTTGGAGCTGAAAGGTTTCGTGGCAGTTATTATTGGCTTAATTACTTCTTCTTCATTTTCATGACTTATTAATTTTAATGTTGTTCTCATACTCTCTTTATGCTTTGATCACATCGTATCTAGAAGCATTAATCAAGGCTTATAAGGCTTCTTTCACCATTAATAAGTTAAAGTGACCTCCTGCGTTTTAAACCAGAATATCGCATTCTTTCTCTTCATAAATAAGAGACAGACTGAAATAGAGGACTTGGCCCTACTTCTGCTTATAGGTTTCTTTTTCCTCTCTTATGAATGTATTCTCCTTCTTGGGTTGGTATGCTTTCATAGCTGAAAATGACTGCCATTTATTCTCTGTAACTCCAAAGGATGAATGAAAACTATCATCTTGATGGAATGGTGAAAAGAGTGATTTATCCTTATCTGTGAAGTACTTGTCCTGGACTTTGAGGACTGGATTTATAGATTTTCTGAGTTAGCTTATAGCATCAAGAGAAGATTTTGGAATCACTAATTTGGTTTTCCTCAGATTTATTATATCCTCAAGCTTATGATTGGGATTATGAGGATTAATGAATTCAAGCTTTCTAATATTATCCAGCCTAAGTTTAAGTGTCCTCATTTGGTATCCAACTATCTCAGGAGTCACTCTTTAATTCTCAGTTAGGATGTTGTATTTTTGCAGATGGCGCACTGAAGTAATCAAATTAGCATCGAAGGTTTTCTTGTAAATCTCTATGCCTCCCAGAAGAGGTTTTAATTTATGAAGTAGAGAAGGTTCACTTTTGTCTTTGTGCCTTTGTAAATATTTTTCCCTCTTGGCCTGAATATTTTCAATCTATTCGTAAGCAATCTTTATCTGAGACTTGATATGCTCCACCTGCTCTTCGCTGAGTGATTCCTTAGCAAGATTATTGTGGGTAGGTGAATAGAGTAGACGCTCTTATCTGTTTTGATTTTCGTGGGATCTGATAGTCTCTAAGTTGTCTCTAAATTAGTCAATCTAGTAATAAGACTGAGAAGCAGGAAGTGCATTTGTTGAAATAGAGTTTGATAATTAAGTGGACTGTGACTTGGGTGAGCTAGTAAGTAGAAGCAATTTGGAGGCTCGATTTATCATGAAGGCTTAGGTTGATGATTGGTGGGAATAGGAAATGGCTTTGAAAGCTTAGCTTTGCTATTTGGAATTAAGTGCAGAAGTACTGATGCATGACAGAGAGGGAGTTAAACTGAAGTTTCTTGAGTTTTTCACACTCACTTGGTTCAAAGAACTATTTAAATGCTTTTGAGAGAGATTTGTCACGTTTGAGTAAGGTACTGAGGATTAATGAGACTGGGATATCAGCAAAGGGTTTTAGATTGGATTCTTATTTTAGAATTGGTTCTCATTATGAAAGTTTTTGGTATGATGTTTAATAATCGGACTGAGGTAATTAGATTCTGTCATTTAAATTCAAAATAATTATTAACTAGGCACTTAACTGCCAGGAAACCACGAGCTACTACAACACGAAACTCAGCCTCTACTTTACAACTGTCAGTGGACCCTTTTGTATTTAAAGAAAAAATTGCGAAATCAATAGCAATATCTTAATATCAAGTGATTTAATTTGAAGAAAAAATAAATATTATAGGGTGAATATGTTTAATTTATAAGAGGTAAAATTTCCACAAATAACTGTGATTTAATAAGCTTATTTTATTTTCAATGTTAATGAAGAGCTAGATGGTAGCTGAACATAAAACTTCTGGATGTACCTCATTTCTTCTTCACTTTGGCGCTTTTTGATTTCATTGAATACTTTTAGTAGGTAAGCACCTTTGACTTTATAATATCCTAGAATGGTAAAATACAAATTTTGCATCTAAATTATTTAAGATTACTTGAGGAATGCAGAGAAGACTGTGCGTTGTGATTATTTCCTAAGGTTAAGATATTTTATGAGAAACTAATAATTAAATACAGCAAATAGAACTCATAAAAAATTAGGATAAACGCAAACTAAATATATTGAACTTTTGAAAAAAGATTTATGTATATGAAAAATAATTGTTTTAATATTATCCTTTTCAGCCCTGTTTTTTGAAAGCTGGTTAGGAAGCCAGCTTTTCCAGTAAGTAGCCACTGTTTTAGGTCTTTTTACTGATTTTTAGAGAACTGGCTTCAAACCCATCCATGATTGGCATGTTGCTATCCATAAATTACCCTACAATTGTGGGATTTAATAAAGTAAAATTACCTTTTTTTGAAATTTTTGTAGCAGTTATCAGTTGATAAGGAGCGCTTACAGTACCAAGTTTTAACACAGATGACAAGAGCTTCATCCTCGTTCGTCCAGGCCAAACAGAAGGAAACTCAAAAGTTTTTTAATAATCGGGGCTGAACGTATAATAATTGTTAAGATCCCATTTGAGGCGGAGGTTGTTGACTTTATCTGAGAGCTGATCAGCAATAAAGCAGACACAACTGCAAGCATTTTGTTCTTGCTAAATTTCTACATTCAGTAATTTAATAGTAATAAAAGGGATTTCACCAATTTCTTTATACTAAATGCCAATTCATTATATACAAAATCGAATAATTTTATATAAATATATTTTTTTGAGAGTGTCGACATCTATTTGTTAGATTTATAAAAAAGAAATAATGATCAGAAAAATAAGTAATTAGATACTGAGAATAATAGAATAATGAAACTTTAGGGTTATTTAAGAAAAAGAGCCATATAAAATGGAGTATTATAATAACTGTTTCTTAATATGTACAAAAATAATTTATTTTCAAATTTAAAATAGCTGCTACTTTTTTATTTCATTAATGCAACACTTTAATTTATCATATTTAAGGAAATTTTATGCTGCGTATGAATTAAATTATGGGTAAATTAATTTAAATTTAGAGAATAGAAGAAATAATAATTTTACTCAATAAAATAAAAATCTTAAAATTGTAAACTATCGTTTAAGCTAATTAATTTAGCCCATTAATTTTTCATTAATGGATTGATTAAAAGATTCATATATAAAATTATTTAATTGTTTTAATTTTATAATTTTTTTAATATTTTTTTTTAGAAATTAGGGAAGATAAAAATAAGATATAAATCTTAAAATTTTATTTTATTTTTTTAAAAGAAATTCCAAAATTTTAAAAAAAAATTACATAAAATGAGTTGCAAATTTACTAAACAAAAACTTTAATATATTTAACTTTATAAATATTTAGAATCAGAAAAACATTACAATCAATATTTATTTAGAGAATACTTAAAATAAAATTAGCTGAACTACAATTTTTTTACTTATTCATATTTTAAAAAAATTAAATGTATATTTTGCTATTAAATTTGATTAAAGTATTCTTAGAATGAGAGAGATAGTCTTTCTTCATTACCAATGGCCAGATTGAAAGATTTTAAAAAGGAAAAACGGATAGATATATTCACTTTAAATGTCGGAAATATAATCATATTTTTAAAATGTTTTTTGCTTATAAGATGCAGATGATTATTCATGGGTTGCAGAGGCCAATGCATCTAGTGTAAGTCATTTAATTAGTACAATAATATTTAAAGATGAGCAGAAATAGTTCATAGCTTCGAATAAGCCATGAATTTAAACTTAAAAGGTATTTTCTAAATATTTTAATAAATAATGACTTATATATGGACATAGATACAAGTATCCTCAGTTCTTTTGTACGATATAAAAATGCAAGTACTCAAAATCAAATTAGAAGGATGCTAATTCATCTAATCTGACTTCATTTCTAAGGGTTCTATTTTCAATTTGGATTATTATTTAAATGATTAGATTTATTGTTGTTTCTTTTCTTTTAATATTTTTCTCTTAATATATTATAAACATTAAAATTTAATATCTAACTTAAAGTCATAAAATTTTATAAATTATGTTTTTTAATGTTAAAATAAAATTTTTATATTTACAGTTAAGCTAAATCATTAATTGCTTTTATAAACTTAAAGATAAAGTTAAAAATGTTAAACTAAGAAAATAAAGAGTTTAAATAAATTTAGCGCGTGCTGCATGACCTTTTTATTTTTTGCGGAGAGTAATAAATTCATTAATAAACTAAAAAAGATTTATATAAATAAAATTTAGGAATTTTCAACTCGATAGATTTCTCTTTTATGGTGAATAAGACATATTCCAACTCAAAATTAATATATAGATTAAAACCTCTTTCTTTACGGATATTTAAAGAATTAATGATTTAAATAAATAAATCGTATACATTTTTCTTAATTTTTGTTTAATTTTATTTAAAATGATTCTTAAGTTTATTTATTTGAATTATCATAGCAAGGTGCATATTATGAAATTACTACAAATAAAGTGAATAAATATTAAACGGAAATTGATTTGGTATGTTGCTTATATTTTATGTCAGACAAATAATTAAAGGTCTACCTTCGATTTCATATGAGAACTATTCTTATCTAATAAAAACAATATTCTGAATTATCTATGTAGTCGCTTCAGTTAAGTCATTCTAATAACTAGTTTGTTTCTAAGCCAAGCCTGAGTCTTAAGTATTCTAAAGACCTCCAAGGAATAAATAAATATTTAAAGGAGAAGGAGTTGCTAAGATTCTTGGATTCCTAGCATGGGATGAATTTCAGATTTCTTTTTCTTATGCTTATCTTTATCCTTCTTTGATCATTAAACAATTAATATAATTCTTAAGATGCATGCAAATTTAAATTATTATAAATCCTTTTCCATTCATTAAAATAGGATTTAAGTGTACATTATAATATAAATAAATACTAGCCAGTGAACAATTTTAAGCTAATTTTTATAAGAGATATTATCAATAAACACGAAATTTATAATATCATTATTTTATAACAAAATATTCTCAGGATGAAATTACTTAAATATCTTTAGATATTTTTAAATAACGTAAAAAAGAAAGCTCTAATATTTTTAAAGCTTCAATTTATAATGAGAAGTGGGCTGAGAATTTAAATCTGCAATTATGAATTGAAATTTATAAAATTCAAAATAAATAAAATCCTGATAATGGTTCTACGCAGCAGCTGAAGAAGTCACTTTAATTTAAATTATTATTAAATGTGAATCACTAAACGAGATGTTGATATCTTTAAAATAATATTTCTTTATATAATTTTTATTGAAGTAATTTATTTTTATTTGTCTGACGTAAAACATTTTTCAATTATAGATAAGTTAATTAATTTTAAATTTTATATATTTAAAATTTCGAATTATTTATTTTAAAATAATTTGATTTAAATATAGCAAATAAAAAAATATTATTTTTTAAAATCGATTTATGTAAAATACCAAAGAGAGGGAGCACATATTCAACTAAATATAATTTATAAATTAATGTATAATAACGAAGAGAGATGCTATAAGAAGCAATATTCATAAATATAAATAATTCCTAGAATCACTTTATCGTAGGGGCTCAAAGCGTCAAATAAATAGGCAATAAAATGTAAAAAATAAATTCATAGATTTCATATTGCAATTTAAATATGATAAATTTATAATTAATTTAGTCCTGTAGAAGTAGTGGCGAAAGTGGTAGCAGGCTAGTCGTCAGCAAAGATTATTAAATCTCATAGATCAAAATAATTATATTTGCAATCAATTTAATCTAATTAAAAATAATTACACAATTTATATTAAAACCACTTATTCGGATGTAGAAGTTGGAAGGAAATAATTAATAGAGAGAGAAGTTTTTAAAAAGTTTATGTTTCTAATAGAATAGATATCAATTAAGATCTGCTGAAAATATACGATTCTTTATACTTTATTATATATTTTTGAGAGTTGAATTTGGTGAGGAGTATTCTACTCATTTATTTGATTACATTTTTTTCTCCATTTTAATTAAAGTATATAATAGTAACTATCATCTTTTTGTTTAGTTATTTGTAAATAATTATTTTTATTTAGCAAATATTTAGTATTGTGGATTTGATTGAGGATGAGTATTTATGAGGAGCAATCTTGAAAGTATTGCCTTCGTCGTCCCATACTGAAAAGTATCCCTTTAAGAACACATCACCTGCCAGCCACAATGAATCTCCAGAGCCTACTATTCCGATAAGGCAAGCATAAATGTTTTATTTAAGCATCAGTTCCATCTGTGAACTAACCAACTTTTAATCAAATTAATTATGAAAACATTATTAAATTATATAATATTTTTTTAAAAAAATAAATATATTTTATAAATTTAATTTGTGTTTTTGCTTTCATTTATTGGAATGTATTTTAATAAACTGGAATGATATAAGCTTGTGGAGAAACCTCTACAAATCTTCCTTAGATGTAGATGAATTTAAAATCTAAAATTATTATAAAATAAATTTATAATTATTATTTATCTAAGAGAGAGATTTATTTGAGATCTCTTCCAGTTTTATTTTAATTAAACAACTAGTTTATTGGAATAACAGTATTCTTAGAATAATAAAAACACATTTTTATAATTTGGCTGAAATTTAATTTTTTTATGAAAGCAGAAGGCATTTAAGGCTGTGAAACACATTCTACGAAATAATATAAACAAATTATAATTAAATGAGAAATTAAAAAATAGTATCCGTCTTATATAAGATAGTCTACTTTTGCCACTAAAAGCCCATTTATCTTCTTAGCAACTTCAATTAAGAACAAATAAATTAAAGGATCAGTGGGAACATAGAACATAGTAGTGCCAGTTAAAATACAACAATTATTAAAACTTATAACTTGTATTTTACTAATCACTATAAGTAATTTTTTTCGGATAGAATAATTCTCCTCCTCCTAATTTTAGATTAGAATGAAATTATTTTTAGTGAGTGTCAAAGATGATCTCATTTGCAGTAATTGAGAAGGCATTTGTAGACTGTGAAGAGAAAGTCCCCGATACTCCCACTCCAAAGCCTGAAACGATAGTTAATAAAATAATTAACATTTATCGATTGCTTGCCAGAAAAAGTCAGTGACAAGAGTAAATGATGCCAGAGGGTATCCACTTTTTATGATTAACTTATTTCTAAAATGGGTCATTATATTTATTATGAAATCAGTAGTATAACCTCCAATCTGCACGAAGCTCTAAGAGGAGTTGTCACTTGAGAGATACCAAGCTTGAAGTGTGCTGGAGATTGTACCTGCATCTTTCATAGCTTTCAAAAACTTAGGGCCATTAGAGAAATATGTCTCACTGTTTTCTCTAGCCATTCCAGCTATCCCATCTAATTTAAAATGTATTTAATTATAAATCAAAGTAGTCACTCTACAAGTAAGATTATTGGATAAATTTACTATTCCTTGTTGATAAGTAGATGTAAAGAAAGTAAACTGGTCAACTTTATATTGCTGATTAGGATCGAGAGATATCGTGTCCTTCACTACTAATCCTTTGACATTTGCAGATCCATACTAAATTATGTAAAGGTCAAATTTGATTAATCAAAAAGAGATTTAATTTGTTGTAAAGAAGGAAATTGCTCACAGCTAATTATCTAGTGGTATTGCTCACGAGTGTATAAGTAGAGCTTTAACTATATTGATATCTTTCACTTTCACAAGTTGTGCAGTCAGTGCTCTCTGTAACTAAATATATATTTGAAAGAGTTTAAAATTAACCAACCACTAAAAGATAGATTAAATACATCAGAGTGTTTTAAATGTCGCTAAACTCTTTAGATATAGAAAACTTTCCAATTCCTCTTGTTGATCACACATTAATTTTGAGGTATTTGAGAGTAATTGAACTTACAGCAGAGCCAGTGTCGTAAATGAAGTCTAATTTTTGCTTCTAAGAACCAAAATATATAAAATAAATAGATGGGTGCGATGTAGCAGAAGTTTTCGTAGTTCAAAAGATTCTGAGTGAACTGTGGAGCACTTAACTGAAGCTTTAACTATTTTTTGTTTTTTCGATCAAGCTGATCTGTTCTCCTTTGTCTTAATTACTCCACTCTTTAAAAGATATTCTGACCTGATGTCATCTTATCTTCTTCGTAGTACTCGCTCTAGAGGTCAGATTAAGTGTGAGAATCTTCTCCGAACATTGAAAATGAGGAGAGAGTCTATTTATATTAGAGTATATATTTGTTTATTTCATCTGAGACCAGCTTTCTGATAAAAATAGTTAATAAAGCGTTATTCTATATTTAGGAAAATGGATACCTGACAAATAGTAGCAAAAATATATTCCTTTATTTAATAATAAATAGAAAATTGTAATAAACATTCAAATTATAACTGCTTTAAGATAAAATTTTTAAGTTTAAAAATATTTAAATTCAGATGCGTTAAATATTATAAAAGTTAAGAGATCATTGCAAAATTAAGAATATAATTAATCTAATTATGAGTATTTTTGCTAGTTTAAAACTAGAATGTATAATTTATGCTTATTTTTTTATTGATGCTAATTAATTTAGCGAAGTGGACCTTATTGATGTAGTTTTTCTATTTTCTTGAATTTAGTGAACCTTGAGGGATTCATAGGATGGTTTGGATCTCCCTTCCCTTCTAACCTTGTCTTTTCAATTGGAACGGTGATCAATTTATAATTTATATTTAGCATTTTTAACTTATATATAAAAATGAGTAAATAAAAAAAGAATATTGATGGATAATTAACTTGCTTTATAATCTTTTTTTGTTATTCACTGATAGAGTCAATTACTTGTTCATTAAAGTATAAAATAATAATTTTTATTTTTATTTTATATTTATTTAAATTTTATGATGGCTCCTTGTGAAAGAGAGGCAGTTGCTAAATGGATGTGAGAATCTATAAACAGCAAAGCAGAAAAGGCTGTAAGTATATAGTTTTGTTTATACATTTAGGCAATTTAATATTATAGTAAGCATAAGTAATCAAATTTCAATCACTCAAGTAAAAGCAGTAATTTAATATTAGGAAAACATTTAATCAAAATAATGAATTTATTATTACGATTATAAACTATATTTACTAGTGTATGGAAATTATATTATAAAATATAAAATAAATAATAACTATTTAAAGAAGTAGCCTAAATTGGAGGATTTTACTAAATTTATGCCTCAAAATTATTCCACCTCAATGAGAACAAAATATAATTATAAGAGTTAATTTCTTATTATAATGAGGCAAGGGCTCGTGATATTGGAATGCACTTGGTCATCCTTAAATATATAAAAATTCTATGAGAATTTTTACCTCCAAATATATCATATGGTTAGGCCCTTTTATAATGATTTATTTTTTACCTTGACTCTCTTCATAAAATACATTTCAAATTTAACAAAATTAAGAAAATGATTATAAAGAATCATTTTGAATCTTGGGTGAATTTCTTATAAACTTTTAATTAATAATTTTAAATTAAGCACCTTGAAGCCATCTTCATGAAAGAATTGCTTTTTATTTATAACTGTATAAATTTTGTTATGCTATTTTTTGTTAATCTTTTTTTGTTAATTAAGAATTAATGATATTTATAAATTAATTAATTTTTATTTAACCTATAAATTGAATAAAAATGAATTTGTTTTAATTATAAATAGAATGAGCAGAAATTATGACTAATTTAATTTATTTAAAACTTTTCTAAATTACAGCTATTTAACTACTTATAAATATATTTAATTTTTTTTTATTACATATTTAATTAACTCGTTGTGGTTATCTTTCGATATAAGCTAACTTTTAATATATAAATTTCGGAGTAACTAATTTACATAAAAACTAATTTTTTAATTTATGGATTCTTAATATACTTCTTATATTAATGAACTCTAAAACATTACTGCTTTGAGTTCTTTAAGTTGATTTAGCTCACAAGCTGTATCAAACTAGCTCAAATATTAATTAAATAAGGCAGTTCCGTTTTGTTTTTTTTTTATAAAAATAAAACATATTTTAATAACAGTTCTAAAACTATTTAAAGAGTTTTTTAATGGAAAGTTAAAATAATTTACCAAACAAAGTAAGACTCTAAACTCTAAAATGAAGTTTAAAATTTTGAATTCCTCCAATCATGGCTATAATTTAAAGTCAGATAATAAAGAGTTGGGTTTGTGAGATATTTAATAAAAATAATAAGAATCGATTATCATGCTTTAAGAATGACAAGAGTTATCCCTTCCACCTTATTAGAGTTTGCAAAGTTGGTATCATTAGAAGCTTAAAGAAGGAAAATATAAATCTATATTTGATAGAAAAAGGAAAGACTGATGTTCTGCTTGGAGTTCACCTCTGGGGTTAGCTTGAGAAAGATTGGGCTTATTCTTTTTGAGAGAACCTACCAGATTTAGTCCAAAGTAAGGGAAAACATAGTTGAAAATAGCAAACAAGGCAACTGATACATTATTTAATTAATCTAACATCTTAAATTACACCCAATACCCCAAGAAATCATTTCAAATTTACATATTTTAGGGATGGAAGTAAGTTAACCTACCTCAAATTTATTATTAAATTACTACAAATTTTAAGATTATAAGCAGTACTAATAAACGATGTGAGAATAAAATCTTAATTATATACTCAAAATAAAGCAAAACTCATGAATTTTGTATAAAATATAATTAATAAATACTTCATGATAATTACATCATTATCTTATAATATATTGAGTAGAAAATATATGTAAATCTATAAAGGAAGTATAGACAAAGATTGATGACGACCATAAACTATTTAAGATTTAAATTAAATACCATTAATCTGCATTTTGAAGGTTAGTACTCCCTATAATATAACAAATTCGCTTGAATTCTAATTTGACTATCATCCTATTGATATTAAAACCCATTTTAATGCTCTCAAATGCTTCAGCTTTATTTTAAGTTACCTTATATTTTATTAAAGTTTTATTTAATCTTTTTGAATTTACATTATATCTAATTGCTCAGTTTTGAGAGCGGAAATGTTCCCACCCCATTTTGATTAAAGAGTTTCTACGGTATAGTCAGCTAAATTACATTTAAATTTATTGACTCAGCAAGAGTCATCTCGTCGGAAGTAAACTTGGTAGTGGGCTTAGCGCCAGCAATAACCCTAGCGTCTGAGTTGGTGTGAGGAGCCAACTGAAGTTTGTCGTTTGCATCATCCCAAACTGTGAAAAAGGACTTCAAGAACATGTCACCAGCAAGCCAGTAGCTTGAGGATGTCTATAAACCAATCAACTATATACTCAAATAATTTAATCATGCAAGCTTTTGATCCATCAGACAGTTTAAATTTAAGCTGATTATTACTATTAAATATGTAAAAATCCTCTTTAAGAATTTAAAAGTTTTACACCTAGATCTAGCAAATAAATAGAGGGGGGAGTCTCAACGTAGTGTCCTCCAATCAAAAGTTAAAACTCTCTAAATAATTAAAGAAAAAATTATGGCTTTAAATGTAGACGAAGAAGGATGGCATTTTAGAAGCTGAGGAGCACTTTACAATCGTACTAAAGCAGCAATTTAAATATTAGGAAGGGAAATATTTTGTAAATGCGATAGCCACCAGCATTCTAGTATGGAATGTTTTCAGTGATATCTTCGATTATCTTGTTATAAAATATCCTTTACTACTTTATTTTTAAACTCTATTGATTTAACTTTACTTGTCCGACATAATGTAATAAAGAGAGGTATGGATAAATTGAGAATAATCAATCCATGTTTTGTAATTAAGGTGCCAGTATCGAAAATGAATTGTTCATCGGCGAAGTAGTAGGAGCTGGGGCTTCCGTCTGAAAGCTTATTGCTATCTCCAATCTTATAACCGCTGACCATAGTTTCCCAGAAGAACTCTCCAGTGTTAAGAGGGATGTCGATCAAAGATTCACCAGATTATTTATTATCACCACAATTTAATAATTTGATAGACTTGATGATGCTAGGATCGTAGCCTCCTAGCTCGACATAGCTCTGAGTGGCGTTGCTAGATGATAAATACCACGCCTAGAGAGTGTTGGTAATAGTGCCCTGATCTTTGAAACCCTTCACAAACTTAAGACCATTCGAGAAGAATGTCTCGGTGTTTTCTCTTGCCATTCCTGCGATTCCATCGAAGAAAGAGCTCTATTACAGCTTCTTTAAAGGGAAAAATTTTTTAGTTTCAATACTATACAATTAAAAGCATATTTATTATCTGCCTATTCCTTGATTATACAATTCGAATATTTTACGGATAAATATTTGAAGAAGGGAGTGAATGCTTACAATTCCAGTTTGCTTGGTGATCATGAAGAACTAGAAATCATCAGCATAGATTGTCTGAGCAGAATCGAGGGCAACTATGTCAGTAGATACTGTCCCCTATATTTAGGCAGATCCATACTAAAACCAAAATTAAAGCAGGTTTATAATTTTAAAGAGACATTCTTTATTTTTAATGAAGGTTGTTAATTTTACACCTAGCTAGGAGGTAGCAGTCGTAATAACTTTGTAGCTAGAGCTCTGAGTGTATTTGAATGTCTCACTCACGCAATTTGTACAGAGAGGACTTTCAGTTACCAAACTAATATATTCACAAATATAAGCACCAACCACTAAAAATAGATTAAAATCTTTCTCACCCATGTCAACATAATATATGTGAGCAATTTAAATAATTTTAATTTTCTAAGATAAATAAGTTTATTTACATGTGCTAATGACGTCTGTTTGAAGGATTTTTGAAACTTACAGCTGAACCTGTGTCGAATATGTAATTTAGAGGCTGTTTTTAAGAGCCTAGATACTTTTAAATGTTTATTTATATTTAATTAATCTTATACAAGGTTCCAAGATAAGCGACATTTTCGTAGTTGAGGAGGTTTGCAGAGGCCTCCGCAGCATTCATAAGTCTGAAGTGCTCACCTCCGTTGCCACCTGTTATCTCCCCTTACTCGAGCAAAGGTCTCTTGCTCTTATACATTCGAGCGGAATGCTCTACAGACAACGGATTGCTGAAGTACTCAAATATTAATTTATAACATATAGACTCACTCACTGAGGTATAAGTGTCTAAATAGAGGAATTAGTTATTTCTCAAATAAAGAATGTCAGCGTTTTGGATTCAGATAGTGCGAACTCAACAGTTTTCTTACTTTCAATAAAGTTAAACAGAAAATTAAACAAATAATATATGGGTAAGTTCCTGAGAGGAGATTGCTTGAGCTGTCTGTGATACTTTTTAATCTTTCCAAATCTACTGACGTGCATGGGGTGGCTCTCTAAGTCTTTATTTGGTATGGCTTTCGAAGTTATCGGAATCTTTACTCCGCTCTGCTCTGAGATTCATAAATTTAATAAAGAATGAGAATTGAGCTAGAGACGAGAAAAGAAGCAGAAGAACACCCCCCGGGGGGGAAAGTTAAAAAATTAAAAATAAAAAAGAAAAAAAAAATTAAAAAAATTTTTTCTCAAAATTTAAAATTTTAGAAGATTAAATAATCGGGATTGATCTTTTTCTTTAAAATCTTAAAAGAGGCATTTTCCTTTAATATTCTAATATAATTAATATTAAAGTTTTTATTAAAACCCGATCAATATCATTTTTAAATTTACCCTTTAAAATAAAAAAAATTTTCTAAGTAAATAAAATCGTATTTTAAAAAAAAAATTTTTATTTTTTTAATTTTTTTGCTAAATTTTTGGGATTATAATTAATTTACCAAATTAATTGATCTATCCTTTTTTTATAAGCTGAGTATTAAAAATTACTACTTACTATGATAATCAAGTACTATCCATTTAATGCTATATTTTTTATTTATCATTGTCCTCATTTCAGTCTCTCCTTCATTTAAGTGAAAAAAATAAAATAATTATATATTGAAGTGTTCAAATCAGAAAATATACAAATACGGTAAATGCTTTATCAAATAGATTGTCATTTTTTAAATCCTCAAATATAAGATAATTCCAATTATTTTTAAAGTAATATAAATAAATATTGGAAAAAAAATTTTTTTTTTGCTTAAAAGTCATTTTTAAATTTAAATCATCTTAATCAAATTTAAAATAAAGCTTAATATTATCAATATAATAAGTGTATTTTAATAATTTATTATCTATAAATGCTTTAGAATCTGATAAGAAAGCAGTGAAAGATAAACATATTCAACGCTTTTCTTGTGATTAATTAAACTTGATCCTCCCTCCTTATTATTACTACTTATAATCAAAATAATATTTATATTCCATGCAGCAAGCATCCAATATGTTCTCAATTTAATAGTTATTTAAGCACAGAGCGAGATAGGATCCCCTTACTAACTTCACCAATCTTCCTCATAGATTGTAGACTTCGAAGCACAAACTATTTAGAGTTAAAGTAAAGAGGGAAACAGAATCACTCCTAAGTTTCAGCAACATAGAAACTAATCACTATCTAGATTCATAAAGTATTACACTTAATTTATAAATTGCTTTCATAATATAAGTAGTTAAAACCATAGAGCTAACCCGCCGAGAAATCTACCAAAGAGTATCTTATATAGAATGCTCAAATACCTCAAAATCAACCCAACACATCTAAAAAGCAATCATTACAACCAAAAGCTGCAGCGTATAAGAAATCCTCCTTGAAAAATATAATGATTATTTAATCAAGTTTTAACCACTTAAAGTATTTTTGAAAGTTCATCCTTTTAAGAAGAGAAATACTTTTTACGCAATTGCGAGTACCTTACTTAATATAATAGGTGTGGGAGTTCTGTAAGCCCCTCTAATTATAGTTCTAGGACTTTTTTGCTATCTGAACATTAGTTTCTTATGCTTAAGCAAGCGTAAATAGACAAAATTTCTAACTTACAGGTACTCCTTAGTTATAATTGTCCTCTTTATTTATTTGATTAGTTTATCTGTGGTTCTTTCTGCACACAGTGAGCAGGATAAGTTTATTCTTATTTTACTTGACAGATGTGGAGCGGAGCATGTTCCCCTATCTAGATCGAGATCTGTATAGCTTTGTTTTGATAATGGGTTTTTTGTGGATTGACTTTGGACAGGGTATCACATTTTGCCAACTAGTTCATGTGAAGTATCTCAAGCTTACTAACTTAAATAATTATAGTGAGAATTGCATGAATTTAAATATGGATTTGAATAACTAGTGTCTCGTTTAAGAATATGATTAGGCTGTATAAACGCATTAGCGAATCTACTATGCACCCACTTTAGTCCTCCCTTAGTCAATTCATCAAAAGCGCACCCACACAAAACAGATTAGCCACAATAAAAGTTAAATAACCCAAAAATATCAAACTTCCCAAATAACTATTCTAGATCAAGATTTAAATAGCACTCAAGAAACTAATTACAATACAAATGCCTCTGCACAAAGTCAAACAAGGTTTAATCACAATTAATCTTTCAGACTCTCTTATCAGAATCCTTTAAACCATATTTTATAAATTAATTGTGTCTTTAGTCTAACTCAGAAGAGATACAAGTAAGAGCAAGAAACTTTTCCTTTAGTAGGCAGGTTGTTTGAAACTATTTTAATTACAAATTCATCTTTCTTATATGATGAAACCTATCACGAAATAGTACTAAGAAGAGTAGAATAGATTTCTTGTAAATAGGACAAATAAATTAATCGAGCATACATAAATATTATCAAATATGAATTTTAAGAATCTTAAATATATGAAACTGATTTCACTTTAATTTCCTATCTCAAATTTCTGAAAGAATCAATAAGAATGAGATCGTATTTTTGTGAAATGAGAGGCTAGAAAAATAATAAAACAATTTATAAAGCAAAAATTAATGAAGAAACTGGGCACTTTCTTGGGAGTTTAACTTAGGAACTCTTAATTATCCAAATAACTTGGATATGAGAAACTTATAACGATTAAAATGATTATTTTTGAATTGGAAATGAAAGAGGAATCTTTCATAGCCGTATGCTTAGATGTTCCTGGAGCCAACAACTTTTGACTGTCTAGAGTCGTTAATTTGCTTTGATTAACGCTGATGGAACTCCTCTCAAATTATATATGCATTTTTATTACTATAATCTAAAGCCGCTCAGCAATAATAAGCTAAAACTATACAGTAGCAGCAGCCAGCCAAGCCAGTCTTAGCTCAGCAACCTCCTCAGTAGCAAGCTGCTAAAGAGAGCGTGGCTTAAAGTGTGGCAAAAGACGAGAGTGAAGCAGCTTCAATGCAAGAGGCTAAAGAGTTCTTAGACCAGCAGTCTCAAATTATTGATGAACTCACCAGCTATGAAGAATGGATGCCCAAGGTTATGAAAGCAGATAAACCAGTCATTCTTGATTGCTATGCAGAGTAAGTTCTAAATGCACTTATCAGCTCACATGATATTTATCGAATGCTTATAGTTGGTGTGGTCCTTGCAAGAAACTTACCCCTGTACTTGAAGATGTAGTTTCTCAGTAGAATGGTGCTGTCAAATTTAAAATCAAATTTATCATTTTAATATTCCAAAATTAGTGAAGCTAAATATAGACAACTTGCCTTAAATTGCATCTGGACTGAAAGTGAAGTCGATACCCGCAGTCTTCTTAATTCACAATGGGCAGGTGATTGATACCTTTGTGGGTCTTCCATCCTCAGATGTGCTCACAAAGTTCCTTTAAACTGCTCTCTTTATCGATCAAATTTTCTTAAGCCGCATTTTAAATATATGCTAGATCAGCTGAATAATGACGAATCAGTGATGCAGAAAATAATTGACCAGGCACAGAAGTTTATTGAAGAAGGAAAGCTCGGAGACGCTGAGAAGATTTTCTTAGAGGGATACTTATTTCTCTTTAGAGAGTAATTGATACTTATATACTCGTATGAGCATTGGCATGACAAGTTCGGTGGATAGATGTTAGTGGGTCTTGCTTACTGCTACTCAGTGGGCTAAAGAGATATAGACAGAGCTCAACAGCTGCTTAACCATGTGTCTGAGGCGAAGCGACTAAATCTTCCAGACTTCTATAAAGACCTGTATGCCAAGGCAGTTCAGCAGATTTAGTCAATAGTAGAGACTTCAGGTCTCAGTGAGGAAGAACTTAAACTCATAGAGAAGATAGAAGCAGATCCCTCTGATCTCCAAACCAGATAAGAACTTGCTCAACTTCAGTTTTATAATAGACTTATTAGTAAAGTAGTTTGAGAAATAGAAGTACGAGGACTGTTTGGATTCTTGCTTGGAAAGCATGTCTATTGATAGAAACTGGAAGGAAAGAGCAGCCTACGCACTTATGTTGAATTATTATTAAATAGATCTCTCTTTTTAATTGAAAGCATTTGAGAAGCTAGGTTCTTCTCACGAAGCCACTATTAAGGCGAGAAAGAGACTTTCAAAGATCCTTTTTTGAAAGTAATTGCACTCTGGAGTGTGATTATTTAATGTTAGATTGTTATTGGACTTTTACAGATAACTTTAAACTATTAGATCTGTTATTTTAATTGGTATAATGAATTATTTAAGCAAGTGGAGGGTGAGTAGAGCTCCTCAGATCGCAAAATAATTGCAACACATAAATTATAAATTAATATCAAATATGAAGCGAACTAATCAGCAGACAAAGGAAGGCCAAGATGCTCAAGAAGAGAATAAGTATGGATCTGATTCGGAATCACAGAGCGTTAAAGAATAATCAATATCATTATTTTAATGAATAATTTAATGTTAACGGAGAAGAGTTGGAGCCAGGAATGAAGAGAGTGAATATGCCAAAGAAGTCGAAGCATAGAATGAGGGCTCATATTAACCCTATGGGTGATCTGACTATCCCAGTGTAATTTACTTGATTCAATCTTTAATGTGGGAAATAGGCCGATGAATACCTCATATGTGGACTGGTCATTGCACTATCCTGCTTACTATGGGAACGCAACTAACAACCAAGACCGCATGGTTTGCAATAGTAAATTTTTTATTCGCTTTAGCTTTATTTGTAGCTGGCAAGTTTTAATTAAACTATGATAAGCGCCCTTCTTACATGACACCTTCTCTGATCGCTCAAGCTCCTACCTTCCAACCAACTCAACCTCAAAATATGATAAATGCATTTTGATAACCTTATAGAGTGCCTACTATAGTAGATATAGGTTGTGGATATGGAGGTCTGATGTTTGAGTTAGTGAAAGACTTCCCCGACGATTTGATATTGGGAATGGAGATCAGAGACAAGGTCACAAACTTTGTTGTGCAAAAGATAAACACGCTTAGAATCAACTCATAGTACAAGAAGTTCACGAATGTAGCAGTAGTCAGAACAAACACCATGAAGACCATCCATAATTACTTCCAATAGAAATGTCATTAAATTATATAAAAAATTCCAAAAGGGATCTGTAGGTTAAAAATTGTTATTGCAGAGAAGAAATAAATCTGAAGACTGTTTTAACTTTATAGTAAACTTAAAGAGTTTGTAAATAAAATCATTTGGTATAATTATAAAATGGAAAAATTCTTGGCGCACAATATCACGGCGACTATAATAGGAATAGATGCTCTTATCGGCATCGCTATTCTTTACTATGTGCCTTGTAAATAAATAAGATGAAAAGTGTCTCATCAATTATTTAGATACTGAAATCGATTGGGTAGCGTATATGCAGCAGATTAAGACATTTATTGAAGGAGAGAGGACCTACACAAACTTAGTTGTAAGATTATATGCTACCATCATACTCAAAGGGATAAACGGGACCTTGTGTATACCCCGCGGGCTATGTTTACATCTATTCTATTCTGTACGGACTTACAGATAAAGGTCAGAACATTTTTGTAAGAACTTCCACCAACTTAATAATTGCTTGTAGAGAGCCTAAATAATCTTCCTGGTGATCTATCTATTTCAACTATATGTGATAATCCAAATTTACAAGCAAGCTTTTGCAAGAGAGTCAATTTAACTTACTCGAAAGCATTTACTCTGCTTATTCATGCTTGCTGCATCTAGAAGAATTCATTCCATCTTTATTCTGAGATGTTTCAACGATTGCATCGCTATGACATATGCTTATATCTCTATATTCTTTTTGCAGAGATCTTAAATCCTTCCTACTCTTATGTTTTTCACGTAAGATTTTTGCTCTTCAAGGAATGATATAGTTCTGCACTGTCTATAAAGATGAACATTCTTCTTTTTGTTCCAGCACTTCTAGTGAACTTGAATTATCACTTTGGACTTCTTAAGACTATCCTTTCAATGGTATTTGTTGTCTTATCTCAAGTGGTTATCGGCTATCCATTCGTTATGCACAACGCTCAGGCATACTTTGGAAGAGCATTCGAGTTCAAGAGAGTCTTCACTTTTAAGTGGAGCGTAAACTGGCAATTTTTAGGCGAAGACATCGCAATTGGCAAGGAATGGGCTCAGATTCTGCTTTACACCCAACTCACTCTTTTATTCTTCTTCGCTCTATTCAAGTGGAGCCATCTTGACAAAGGACTTAGCAGTTGGATGAAGGAAATCAGATTGAACGAGCTATTGAAGCTTAATGCTCCTCACAAACGGATGAATTATTTTTAACCCCTTGATCCCTTCTTTGTGGCTCAAACCATGTTCTACAGCAACTTTATTGGAGTAGTCTGCGCAAGAAGTTTGCACTACCAGTTCTACAGTTGGTATTACCATCAACTCCCTCTGATTTTGCATTCTTGTAAAAAGCTTCAAACTTTCATGCAGTAAGAATTAATTTCTATAAGCTAATTATTACATTAGAGTGGGACTGCTTGTGATAATCGAATTGTGCTGGAACGTTTATCCTCCTAATTAAAAGGTCTCGTTGGTGCTATTTTCATGCCACATTATCATTCTCCTCAATATGCTGTTTAATGGAAAGGTTTATGATTCACCATACGAAGAGGAGCAACCTAAGAAACGCAAAATTGGATTGAAGTTTGATTGAACGAAGATTAATCTATGATTTTAACAAATTTCACTCTTAAAAAATTAAATGTCTAGCTAATTAAGTCATTCTTTCCATCACTAGAAGAATTGAAGCATTTCTTATTGGACTTTCTCCTGAGTCTTGCTGATTAGAGAGATCTCTCTTTCTGTAGACTGAGTGCCATACCTTGTCCTCCGTTTCTGGCTACCTTCCTCGCCTCATCAGTACCTTAAGTCATATGTACAATGCATGGATCGTCTTTCGTTTCCTCTTCAGGAACTCTTTCGAAGAGAGGATGCATTTCTAAGTGAGCCACTTCCCAGTCATGAAGCTCCTTCACATCTGTGGCTGTGTAAATCTTGCCTCCATTCTTGAGAGAGTAAGCATAGTCACTCAAAAGCTAGGTACTAAACCAAAAATTAAGATTCCTTAGATAAATTAAAGGCTTGACTTACGTGATAATTCTTCGTCTGTGGTTTTGCTTCTTGAAAGTGGGGATCAGCAAACAAAATGAACATCTTCTCCAACTATAAATCAAAATTGTCAACAATAAAGTTAAAAAGAGAGCACAACATTTGTAAATTATTTTCCCAAACAAGAAAGAAGTATATAGACAATAAATAAGAAAATTAATTAGCAAGATCTTAAATTATAGATGAGCTTCTTCAATCTTTCATTTATTCCTCAGATCTATAAATAGTTCATTCGTGTCTCAAGATGATTAGACTTTTATTTAGCTTCCTTCTTCTAGCTCTTTGTTAAATTTGTCAATATCTTACTATGAGAAAGCATCTTGTGTATGCTAGTCTTCCAATCTCTCATCATCTTCTCCAAATGAAAAGTCCAAAGCACTCTTTTTAGTCTTGTCTCTTGGTGAGTATTCCCTAGTAAGCTAACTGTATAACCCATCTATTTCAGTCTCAAAATTAGGATCCACTATTTCATCTTCTCCGAGTAACCCTCCCTCATTAATGACTTTGATTCGAACTCTATCGGCCTCCTCTTTGACTTTACAATAGCTCATCTATATCGAACAACACTCTCTATTATTGAGGAGGAGAATTCTCAAATAGGATTGTTTCTTTACTAGCTAGTAGATTAGGTTTGATAGGCCACAATTTTGCAGTTGATTATAACCGCTTTAGTTATGCATTGATACAGCGCCTGTTATGCTGAAACCCTCTGTATACCTTGAGGCTTGGCTTTGATCATTATTTCTTTAGGGCAGAGGTTGTAGACTCTTCCTACTCTCTGAATATAACTTCTCAAGTCTAATAGGACTATCAGAGCCATTCAGGTATCCTTAATACTATTATTACTAAGTTGGTTGATTTTAATTATAGGCACACTGTTAGTATTGAAAAGAGCTCTGTGTCTTGGACATAAAGTTGTTATTAGGGTTTTAGGTGCTGGATAGATTTGAGAGATTGCAGCTCTGAGTTTAGAACATAGGATGCTAGGTATTATAAGCTAAGGGCTGATAGTATTAGCCCTGGTGATACTAGCTGTAGCCTTGCACTTGTTGAGTTTGATCATCACTAAGTCTAATCTGTTCTAGCTGCTGAGTAAGAGGAAAGTATGATGCCTTCTGCTGAAGCTCAAAATCGTTAGTACTTTGTTCCTAGCTCATTAAGGGTGAGAAGCTGTATCGCATTTTATAGTATCGCTGAAGAAATTTGAGATTGAGAGCAAAGAAAAGGATCGGTAAGGAGTCTTAAATTCTGTAGATGTTATTATTTTTAATGAATATTTAAATATTTAACCAAGATAGAGTCAAAAAAACTTTCATGATCATGAAATCATTGTGTATTTTAGACGAATATAGAATTCAGATATTAGCAGTCCAAACTTAAGTAGGAAAATTAGAATTTATTCACACAAAATGCATCTATTTAAATCATTCTTCTCTATTTCTTGCATATTTAAAGCGCTTTTCAATGCTTGGAGGAGAGCCCCAACTTGCTGGAAATCTCACTGTTGATCTTCTTAATTTCCTCTATCTCCCTCTCTAGCTTTTCTCTGGCTCTCTTCTCGTCGTTGAGTTGTCTTTCTAGAGCAGAGATATATGTCTTTGAAGTTTTGATACTGCCATTAGCAGACATCACAGTCCTTTGATTTGAGATTACTGACCTAGTGCCTGCACTAACCATAGATTTGCTATAATAGATTAATAATTGCTACCATCTAAAACTTACTTATCATCTGCACCTGAACGAGTAGACCTCAGCTTTCCTTTGAGAACTGCCTTGCTCTTCAGCCCATGGGCTTAGCCGAGAGAGTGAACCTCATCTCTTTATTCATCACCTTCATTCGGGTTGCTCATGTCTTCATCAATGCCTTCTTCCTCTTCTTCACCCTCAACTGCTGGCCCATGTTCAAACCCATAAATTTCGTTGAACTTCTTCAGCTTGTCAGTAGTTATCACACTTGCTTTATCAGCATCCTTGCCTTCTTCTATATTCAAATCATGGCCTATTCTTTGCAAATCATTGTAATTAATTAGATCTATTGATTTTCTAATAGATTGTCATCCATTTAGTTGATCTTGTCAAGAATGCGCTTCTTGAAGTAGCTGGACTGAGCTCTTGACTGAGTTTCTGCTTTAAATTTTAATAAATGGTTAACCTTTGTTGAGGTCATTCTATTTGTTGTAGTCCTTGGGGTTGCCTATGGTGCTTGCAGGTCCTCTGCTGTATGCTGAGAGAGCCTCATCTTTCCTATTCTATGGCTTGGCGTTGAAATTCAACTCCTCATTCATTCCTTAATCAATTTGAATAGTCACAGGTCTAAAAAACTGTGTTGATTGAATCTCTCTTTCTTGAATTGCTCTGTGGCATTGTAGTTCTTGTCTCCAGCCTGAGACTTGTTTGCAGTGATGGTTGACCTCTGATCTCTGGGCAAATAACCTGCATGCTAATAGTACTCTTTAGGGATGTAGACTTTCATGCTGCTGTTATTGTTATTGTTAGTTTGAGGCTGATTGAGTTTATTGCGATGGAACACACTCGCAGTCTATGATTTCTAAGAGCCTCCAGCAGCTGACTTAGCTCTGTTCAATTTGCTTCTCCCCACATATGCCCCACTTGCAGTCGAAAGCATGTCCATATCTCTCTAGGTTTGCTATTTTTAAATAAAGAAGTATCTCTTTTAGATTTAAATATTGAAGAATTGATTGATAGAGCTGCTGCTATTGAGACAGATTAGGATCTGTGCCTTGTGGAATCTGGAACTTCGAGTGGATACTCTTGCCACCTATAATCATAGTTAAAACTTATTCTTCGAAATGAGATTGGGAAGTTACCGAAAGTGTAAGCCTGTTTGTTTTTTGAAGATGAAGGAAACCTCCACCTGATTGCAGAGACCTTCTCAGCTTAAACAAAATGAAAATATACAAATATGATAGCTAGCTACCTCCAGTGCTTGGTCTGACGTTTTAATCAACATTCATGTAACTGAACAAAGATTATTTTAGAATTATGCAAAATATGGACTTAATTTTATGGGAAACTTTTTAGAATGATTGTTACAGAATACTCGCCAATCTTCATGAGAAAGACAATCCCAGTATATTTAAATGAGACTTACTTATTGATACTCTCATACATGCCAGTGGGAATAGTGCCTTAGTTTTGAACCATTATCTTATCGAAAGTATCTGCAACACAATTAAAAAAAATGGGGTGAAGTACCTTCTGTGGGCGTGCATCTCACTGGAGACTCTTTGTTGCCATGCCAAGTGGTCGGATTGATAACTCATTACAATTTAAACAATTAATTTTATATTTGCAACAACAACATTTTAAGACAATACTCACCCTCTTACAGAATTAGAAATGGGCTACCAAATTTTGAATGCTGAAATTAATTAAAGGAGTTTTAATAGCAAAAACATGGAAGCAGCTCAGCAACCTAATTTTCAAGACGCATCTGATCATATCGACATTAACTACCTTAATTAGGATCAGTAAAAGCCTAAAGTAGAGTAAAGCACTCCCACCTTCTCAAATATAAAAAATGAAAATGCAGCTGAGTTTGGTGCTTTTGGAACTACCTAATTAGCAATAAACTCCCCCACTTCAAAATCTAGAGCACTTCCTCTCAGAGGCTGTATTTGATAAATAAGCTCCCAAAAATAGAATAGAATAATGTATCAATTGAATTAATTTAAGTTGCTCAAAGGTTTGTAGAAGATGAAAAAGCTAACAATAGAATCTTCACCCGCCTGCAGAAGGATCAATGCTGGGCACAATCATCCACCATTCCAAAGAGGGACCCTAAAAGGTGGCGTCTAGATCCACTAGGAAATCCAGTCTTCTACACTTTGAGAGGCTGCCATGGAGCTCTTTGTCACGAGTATGATCATATCATACCTTTTTCAAAGGGAGGAACAACCATTATTAAAAATTGCTAAATACTTCAAACTAAGGTCAACAGATACAAGAGTAATAAAGTGGGTATAAGCATGGAAGAACTAAAGCAGAGTAGCAAACCTTTGAAAATTTCACATAGAGACATGGATTTTGTAGAATACTCTATCATGGGCAATATAAATAGGTTTGACGCTAAGTCTGGAGAAACCACCACAGTAGATTTGGATTTTAATAAAAGGAGTTGATTTATTACATCATCATCATCATCTCTTCAAAATGCTTTTCTATCTTTTTCTTCAATAGATATGTTAAAGTGGCAATCCTTTTAACTACCTCGAGTAGGTCCGAAGAATGAGCATTCAAGAGTGTAAGACTAAGCCAGAGCAAACTCTTTATAGATCACTACTCTTCCCGTAGATTCTTTGGCCTTGTGAATAGAGAAATTGCAGTTATCGAAGTTGAAGAATTCGCAATTCTTACTCATTAGAAAAGGAAAGACTTTCTCTCGATGCTTGAAGCCGTTAATTAAAGGATTTTCTGAGGGGACTAAATCCTTAGATCCACTGCATCCATATATGAAGGCATTTCTAGATCTGCTATGTCCATGGAAGTCACAAAAAAGGTATATAGGTCTAGACTCCAAAGTTTTCTTAATCATAAGCTTTAGCAGCAAGAATCTCAGGAAATAGTTTCTCATCTGGGAAGATCCATTGTCTATTCAAATCTCCAGCTGAGAGAGTGCTGCATCTGTAATTACCTACAACCACTCCATCAGGGTTGAGCATAGGAACTATTTTGAATACAAATCTGTTCCTGAGAGCCATAGCTTCTGAATCGTTGCACAAGATAAGGTATTTCATCAAGCCTTCCATAATGAAGGAAGCGTTTGACTCTCCAGGATGTACCCTACCAGTTAAGATGACAGCTTGCCTATCAGCTATAGTTTCTTATGATGAGTTGAAATTAGTGACTATGAGCATCTCGCAGTCATTTCCACAGAGAGTCTTGCAAAGAAGAGTCCTCTTTACTCTGTCTCTTGTTTTACTAGTACAAAGTTTAGACACTAGCTTAGAGCAGTCTGAATAAGTATAAGGAAAGCAATAAGCCAAATAAACCTCGTCTGCGTCATACTTGAACTACAGCTTAAAAGATAGAGTGTTTAAATTAAATGATTAAGATGAAATTCAGATTATATTAAATTTCGATAATAAAGAATTGATTGAGGATTATTTTTATATCACATGAGCTAAATTATTTGAGAGTGTAGATTTGTGGAACATCCTGAATATTATCAACACCAATCATCTGCTGAAACTGCCTCATTCTTGAAGTTGAACTAGGATAGTAAGATATGTCTTCACCAACTCGAAACCAACCAATGGATTACTGTTCTGCATATTTCTTTGAGTACATGAGTGGCTTCATTCCATCGTTGAATGATGAGTCTGGCTTAAAGAAATTCACAAGATGGAAAGTGTAGTATCGAAATCGCTTTGCATTTGAGATCTTAAAATAGAACCATTGAGTACTGCCCAGTGTTTTATAATCTGGCTTCAAATACAGATCATATTCAAACTTATCTATTTGAACTGCCTTCCACAAATTACCACTTTCAAATCTGCTCTCGAATACCAAAGTTTCATCCGAGCTGCTGTTTAGGATGTAGTAGGGGTTTAACTTTTCGAAATAGTTTGAGGAGTCCCCTCCAATAAGATCTTTATCTGATTTAAGATAACCCTTGCTTAAAAATATTTTTGATGGTGAGTGAATATGGATATATACTTTCATTATCGTGAGTGGTGTTAGCACTAGGTTTCTTCCTAGCTATTCGAAAAGTCTCACTGTTTTTATACTCAGTGTCTTCATAGAAGGGAGAGTCCTCTGCCAGGCAGTCATAAACTACCCTCTACTGGCTAAAAATTCTGTTCAGCTCTCGATTCTTATACTCTTCAAAATAAAAATGACCTGTTTTAAATGTAGTATTAAAATTTCATTAAGAAACTTAGAATTGACAAAGTCCTCGTTCATGGGCTCATGAAGTTTGTGAGTTCTCAAGAACTTAATGTTATGAAGCATAAATAGTTGTGGAATTCCAGTGTGAGGCATCGGCACTTTCGAAGCCTTACCCAGTTTAATTGGCTTATTAGGATATATGCCTTGACCAGCGGAACCTCTTTTATTTTTGCTTGTAGATTTAAGCATTGCGTTGCTGGAATAATTTTTAATTTAATCTGATTCATTAGATATTTATAATGAGAAGTTTCTTCATGAGCTAAGAGGTTAGTGACTTATTCCAGACTGAGAATTGAGCTGAGTCCTCTCCCTTTTCCCTTTGCTGATCCTACTAGCTTCGTAGATTCTTCCTGAATCTGTGTATAATCACTTTTCTTGGAGCTGACTTTTTATTCATTAATTTGCTTTAATTTGGCTCTTGCTTCTTTCTCCACTTTCGGGAACTGTATTCTTTCATCAGACGATGACTTCATCAACCCTAAAAAACAAATGGAAGGCTATGAGAACATTATGATCCTTTTTTGGAGTGATCTTTGGCTGATTTCTTCCTGAGGAGCATTTTCTCTTGCTTCTCAAATTTAAGGCCACTGCCTGATCCATACTCTCCGCTGCTTGGTTATAATTAATTTGGAGTAGAGCCTCGAACAGCTTATTCTATAGCAAGCCCTAGAGGAGCGTGTGCAAGGTTGGTGGAGTTTTGAATATATTAGATTGCCAATTCCTGTTAATTGATGTTGGCATTCAAATTAAGGCTTTCTTGTTTCTCAAGCTTAGTGGCTTTTTATCTCTGCCTCTTGGCTGCTTAAATCAATTATAAATGAAATGATATGGAAGATATGCTTACATTATGTTGGGGGTTTGTGCAATATCAACGACATGTGAGAGAGCGAGACCGAGATTTGCATTGTGTCAAGGGGACTGATGGAGCAGCTGAGTTATATGTTGAGAGTTTATGTAATTATGGTGAGTGCCCAAACTGTGGGCTTGCTGCTGCAACTGAAATGGTAGACTCTGATGATGCATTAGCATCATCTGGGTTTGCTACTGCGTCTAGGAGTTCTTCTACTGCTTTGATCTTTACAAAAATATATGAAAGTTAACTTTCGTTTTATTAAAGGGGAAAATAATTATTGTTAAAATGGATTTTCATTGTTTTTCCTTTTTAGTGATTATGATTATAATCTTTTCTTTTTCTTCTTGTTCTGCTTGACTTATTGCTTGGACCAGGCATCTTAAAGTGTGACTGACTGCTTTGTGAAGCTCTAGAATCAAATTTAAATAGTTAAATGAATGGCTGTGGGATTTGAGTGAGGTTGGCCGAGTCCCTATACTTTTGAGCGGCTTCACTTCGGTGGTCTAAGCGTTAAAGATTAATTATTATTCCTTCTCTTTCTAATATAGAAACTAGCAATACTTACTTATCTTTGGGGAGAGTTGGCCCTTGTGATTATAAAAATTAATTTTTACTACATTATTAATTTTGTGATTAATCTGAGAAAAGTCCACATACATATTCACAGGCGACTTTTTGGGTTGTATTTACAGTCTTGGAGAGACTGCAGACTTAGGAAGCTGCTGGGGCCCATCGGAATTTATCGTCTGAAACTTCTGCTAAACCTGCTGTCCATAAACAATAAAAATTATTCATAGATGGGAGTTTCGTGGTGCGAGGACTGGAAATGAATAGAGGACATGAAATCCATCACTTCGAATTATAATGCAATTTATTCAGATTTACCAATTAAATTTAAAATTTATAATCCAAATGCAAAGAGATAACCTAATTAACAAATCAAGAATGCTTATCTCACAATCACTCACTTCTTTTAAATGGTAAGAGTGAGAGTCTTCTTTAGCTTACTAAACTTGGCCTGAACACTTTATGGGTCAACCTAATAGCTCTTGAACTAGCTCTGATACTTGTAACTATAAAATTGACCATTAAAACATTCCTGTGAAGCTTACTTTGGGCTTTCAAGTAGGATTTGCGTCTCTGATACGTCCACATCTATTTCTCTTGCTGAGGATTCATCTTCTATGTTGAAAACTATGACAACTTGAGCAGCGCTTTCTGTATAGTCTGCATTTGGAATAGTTTTACCAATCACTTCCACAATCTTAGGCTTTTACTCTTCTGGCTTGGATTGAGGGTTTTAGCTTTACTGTGGGAATGTGGTCGAATTGATTTCCTGAATCTTGCTTTTCTATTGAGATGGTTGTTGAGTGACTCCTGGTATTCTAATGTTAGAGTTAACCTCGCTCTCTGTGTTCTTAGTCTCTGCGAGAGTAGGCATGTGAACCTATGGAGCAGACTTCCCTAATTTTTGCTTCTCTTAATCCTTAACAAGCTTCTTCTTAACCTCTTTGAATTGGGCGAGATCGTACTCCTTAGGAAGGACGAAGGGAACCACTACTGATTTTCCCTTGCTGTCTTTGTACTTGCGCTTCTTCAGAAACTTAATGCTCTTCTTGTGAATCACAAACTAGTCCTTTATCACTTGCTGGAATTTCACTACTATGTAGTTCATTATTGACTTGAAAGGTCTGTCGCCTTCCTTCATTTTGTCTACTACACAGGAGTGCACGTGGGCATCGTAGTGTATGCACTCCAAGTCATCTAGTGATTTCCTAGTCCAAGGCCCATTGAAGGCAATTGGGATGACAAGCCAGTCGCGATCATTGGTAGTATCAGCCAAATCCTGTTGCTTGTTAATAGGTTGAAGCACTTAATCGCAGTGAACTACATTCAAGTAAAGCTTGGGCTCTTCGAGAGGATCAGCCCTTTCATCGTTCTCTATGAACGACTCTTGAATTTGTGATTCTTGATAAGAGTCGAAGAGTTTGATTTAGGGCTCCTGTTTCTTACTACCTTCAGTTGCGCTCTCACTCTTGCTCACCCTCTTAGCAACGAGCGCCTTCATGCAGAAAGCGGGAGTTGAGACAATGGTTGACTTCTTGACCTCTTCATCCTTCTCCTTTGCGATCTCAGTCTTCATGTCCTTCATCTGATCATCGATAAACTGCTTGTACTCTTCTGGGGAGGATGAAGATAGGTTGTCTAGGAATTTCCAAAAGCCATTGACTTAGTTCATTATCTGAGGATTGGAAGAAAGCATCTTAGCCATATCTGTGCCTGCTAGCATACTCTAAAGACTTGCGTCCATTTTACCAGAAAGTTCTTTAGTAATTACGATTAATTGAATTTCAAATTTATATGTTTAAGCTTATTATAGGTTCATTTAACATATCTATGCTGTTGGAGATAGGAGAGTAGTTCTGTAAGACGCTGTTTGATATGTCGGAGAGAGACCAGGGTAAAGTCAACTAGGCCATCAAGGACCTCAAACGCTTTTATAAGAAGCCTATCACTGGAATTGGTAACCCTCTCACCTCTTCTCAGCTGAACCCCTCCTCCAACTACAACAACTTCAGAGAGAACACTTCCAGCAACTTCTACAGCAGCAGTGCTGCCAATCACACCCTCACTCCAGATGATAAAAGCAAGACAGGAGCTGCAGGATTGGGAGCAGGCTCTAGCTTTGGAACCAGCAACAAACTCAACTTCAGACCCTTCGAGATGAATGAACACAGGAGTGGCGCCAAGACTTTTGAGGGCTTCAA
>JAJKFJ010022852.1:0-32412 GCA_027382625.1 Tetmemena sp. SeJ-2015
TGACCTTGGCTGATCTTTGAATTTAATTTTGACTTCACCCCTGATTCTTACAATATTCGCTCTAACTGCAAGATTAAAAACATTTAGCAATATCTTTTGCAATAAGTATTTAAAATGGAATCTCTCGAGCAATTCAAGGCAACACAGTCTAAATCTAAGCAAAAGAAAACCTAAAACAGTCAAAATGATAATCAAGATCAGAAGTAGGCCCAAAGCAAGAGTAGTAAACAAAACATTATATCATCTTAAATTTGTCTATAGCAAAGAAAATTTAAGCTTAAAATAAACTAAAGGAACTAAAATTTTATTATACAATAAGTTTAAATGGGATCTTTTATACCAGCATTAAAATATTTTAACAAAGTAAATTTGAATTATTTAAGTAAATTATTTAACTTTAAATAGACCTTAAATTTTATAAAGATTTTTTTTAGACTTTAAGCGAGAAATGTCACTTAGATATATTCTAGAAACATGTTTTAATATAAAAATTCTAGAGAAAGGGGAACCTTAATTTGGGAAATCCAACATTTTCGTTAATTCTAGAGAAAGGGAGAAAATCTTTTATTCATCATAATCTTATGAGGAATGCATTTAAGTAAATTAAGGGGAAACTTTACATTAATCTTTTGCTTTTTCAAAGCGGCCTTTTCTTAAAATCTATCATAGAATTGTATTATTTTAATACAAGTTTAACTTTACAGGATTTAAATTTTTTTATTCAGCTATGATTGCAAGTTCCTAATTTAATTGATATGTTCATTAGGGTAAATCTTAGTAGCTAAGGTGGCACATATCAACAAAGAGATATTTAATACGCAGAGTAAATTTATAATAAAAGAACTTTAATGATCTTATTTTTTTAAAGGTGCCTACCAACTAAAAAGGCATTGAAACTCTTTAAATTTTACATTAATTAAAATCTATATTTAAATACTAATAACTGACATTCTATTTATTTGTGCATCTCTTAATATAAATTAAAAGAAGAGACTAGTGGGTGAATCAGCTGTTGCTGCCAATGAAAAAGAGGATCAGTCTAAGAAGAAAGTAAACAGCGAAGAATGTTAATGCTTATTTAGAAATTGAATGCTGATGCTAAACAACAAACACCTAAGAAACAGTAGTCTAAGAAAAAGCAAGATGATGAGGAAGAGGAGAAGAAATAAGAGAGCCCAAGCAAAATCTTGAATTCTCTCAGCCTCTCTGACAGCAATTAAGTGGTAAGATATTGAAAGAAGGGTATTTCTGTTTGCTTTTCCTGATCAGTAAAAGCCCCTTCTGATCAGAGAGATAGACTGATTAGCGTCTTCCTAAAAAAATTCTAAAATAAATATAGAATGGCCCAGGAGGAGACTGTTTAGCTTCATATGAGAGTTTTGTGGCTGAATTGGGAGATTGGAGAGAATGCCTTTCAGAGTACTTAAGCAAGCCTGCCTTCAAATCAGTTTTAATATTATTTTGAGATTAAATATTACTAATTTAAGCTTGATTTAGCAAAACTCTTTTTTTAATTAATTGCTGTTATTTTACGTTATCTATTATCTATCTGCTTTTCCTTTGTAGATCATGAGTTTCCTGGCAGTTGAGAAAAGTGTCCATTTGGGACGATCTAGGGCTCATTAGATAGCGCTTGCAAAATTAGGAAGACTTTATCCTGTGCGATAACCCTCTATCTGCTTTCCTAATGGAGTTAACCGGACTTTAATGTGGCAGGTGCCAATTATTCATAAATGTAACCTGTAAATAGGTGAGGCACCAAAATTGAAGAATCAGCCAAAGTATACAGAGGAAACTGCTCCTACTTTAAAAAGAGCATTCCAATGATACCCATATTGCTAGGGTTTGGAATAAAAATTTAAATAAATTTAAATAGCTAAATATAAAATTTTAAATATATAGACAATAATCTAATCCAGGATGATAAGAAAATAAAAAACTAAAATTATTTGAACTATAATAGAAGAAAAAAGAATTTTTAGTGATGGAGTTGATAATATCTGACAAACAGAATGGTTTTTAGAAATTATTTAAAGTTAGAAATGGTTTATCATAATTTTCAGACGTTATAAATCACACTTTTTAATTAATTAGTTAATCAGTAATCGCTAATTAAAAAACCACTGATCCGGGGTGGGATTCGATCGCCCGTACCCAATCATAAATCAGACTCAATAGTAAGAATACCATTGAGCGGAGCGGAGTCTGATTTATGATTGGGTACGGGCGATCGAATCCCACCCCGGATCAGTGGTTTTTTAATTAGCGATTACTGATTAACTAATTAATTAAAAAGTGTGATTTATAACGTCTGAAAATTATGATAAACCATTTCTAACTTTAAATAATTTCTAAAAACCATTCTGTTTGTCAGATATTATCAACTCCATCACTAAAAATTCTTTTTTCTTCTATTATAGTTCAAATAATTTTAGTTTTTTATTTTCTTATCATCCTGGATTAGATTATTGTCTATATATTTAAAATTTTATATTTAGCTATTTAAATTTATTTAAATTTTTATTCCAAACCCTAGCAATATGGGTATCATTGGAATGCTCTTTTTAAAGTAGGAGCAGTTTCCTCTGTATACTTTGGCTGATTCTTTAATTTTGGTGCCTCACCTATTTACAGGTTACATTTATGAATAATTGGCACCTGCCACATTAAAGTCCGGTTAACTCCATTAGGAAAGCAGATAGAGGGTTATCGCACAGGATAAAGTCTTCCTAATTTTGCAAGCGCTATCTAATGAGCCCTAGATCGTCCCAAATGGACACTTTTCTCAACTGCCAGGAAACTCATGATCTACAAAGGAAAAGCAGATAGATAATAGATAACGTAAAATAACAGCAATTAATTAAAAAAAGAGTTTTGCTAAATCAAGCTTAAATTAGTAATACATTATAAATTTTAGTTTATGAATTCATAAAGCCAGAGTATGAGAAAAATTAACCGCCAATCTATCCACCAAGAGATCTTATCTTCAATGCCTTCAAGAAGTGCTCTTTTAAAGATTTGAAAGTAGTACTCGTTTGCTAAGATCCTTACATCAAGCCAGGCGAGGCGATGGGACTTTGCTTCTCTATTCCTAAGAGTGTGAAAGTTCCTTAATTTTTATTCCTCCTAGCTTGAAGAATATTTACAAGGCATTAGAGAATGATCCCAAGGTCTAGCCAAAGTTTAAGACCCCCAACCCTCCTCATGGAGATTATTATATATTTAAAGTTAGATCTTTCAGCTTGGGCAAGCCAAGGTGTGCTGATGTTGAATGCCATATTAACAGTGAGAGAAGCGGCTAGTAACTCTCATCAAAAGAAAGGTTGGGAGCAGTTCACAGACTATTTATTGATAAAAAAATCTCTTTTTATATTAAAGACGCTGTCATCTAGGCAATAATTTAAAAGCTTATATAAAATCTTTCATTTTAGCAGTCAACAAGTAGAAGGAGGGAGTTGTATTTATACTCTGGGGAGGCAAAGCCTAAGATAAAGCAGCATCAGTCAACGCGCAAAAACATTGCGTATTAAAGTTCGTTCATCCGTCTCCTCTCGCAGGCAAAGGATTTACAGAATGCAAAAATTTCTCAGAAACAAATGACTACCTCACTTCAAAAGGAAAGCCAACTATCAACTGGCAAGTTTGAATCAAAAGTTTCTTTATTTCTTTAAAAAAATTCTTTATGTATTGTATTTTCGCAAAAATTATAAACTAAATTAACTCTAGCAATCACTTTTTGATTGTTTCGTTGTGCTGCTTCTTTTTGTGTTTCTTTTTAGAGCTTTTTCTTCTCCTGAGACCACCACTTTCATCATCTTCATCATTAAGGATCATATCAAATGTGTCTGATGATTTGTAATAGGCAGCTAATTAGTTTTTTTGTTGTATATTGTGCTAAATATCCTTATTGTTGTTAGCAAAAGCTGAACTACTCACATCTACTTTTTAAGAACTCTAGTGCAGCTTAAAAGTGAAGGTGGAGGGTCTATGACCTTACTATGCCTTATTAGTGTTAGAAGGTGAAGAGGCAGTACCTAAATTCTAGTTAGTCTGGTATGCTTAAAATGAAGTGGAGAAGGAAGACTAGTGCTTTGAAGGCGATGATTGACTATCATTTCCAACTACAAATGAAAAAGACTGCTCCCCTTGGGTTGTTCTCTTCATCAATGGAGATTTCTTCTTTTTCATTGAATCTTAATTTAACATAAAGAATCTCTATACTCTTTGATAATTCTCTCGTTTTCAATCTCCATTTCAAGTTCTTTAATCTCGCCTTCTCGCCCTTTTATCATGTTAAAATATTTATGAAGCTTCATTATAGCAGTTATCATAAAATTTGTTATAAATAAATATATGTACTCTTGAACCTCTTACTTCTTAAGTAAAACTCTTAATTACTCTCTGTACTCTAGCAATTCATCTTTGACTTGCCTTCTTCTTCTCTTTAGCTCATGAGTGACCTACTAAAGTTCTTTTCCTGTGTTGAAAATTTCAATTCTCAAGTCTTTCATATCTTTTTCTAACTTCCTCATGGCTAACTCACTCTTTTCCTTTAGTTTAGATTGCTTCGTGTCAATCTCAATGTTCTAATTTTCAAGTTCCTTCTCCAGATACATTAATAGCAAACTTATCTATATTTTATGAATATAGATCATTCATGAGGTTGCTCTAATCTTTGAGGACTTGGAACTGCTCTGAAAATACACTTTTCGATTGCTAAACTGCATCACATTTAATAACTTTAATATTTATGGTTATTCACAAGTCTTTTCCAGTATCTTGAGAGTACTCATTTCAGTAAGCTTCACCTTCTTGGCCTTATTAATCTCCTCATAGCATGCTTCCAAGTTTATATTCTTAGCGCTGCTTCTTAAGAATTTTTGCTCCTTGGCCAAGTTAGGAATATGCAATTTTTCGAGAAGTGCTTTGTTGAATTTGATTGATTGCTAGATTTGAAGTATCGTAGAATAAGGTATGGATACATTTAGCTCCAAATTCTTTTTTTTTCATTTTAGTTTAATTTTTCAATTAAAATTTACAAAGAGAAATCTTTGATTGAAATCTATTGCTTGCTTTAATGAGTAAGCTCCCTCTTTTTAGATCAATATACTAAATAATATCATGTTATTACTCAGGTCTAATTTTTTAAGACAAGTGTTGAAATTTTTCTAGCGTTTGATTGCCTTCGCAAGCTCAATAGCTCCGATGTCCGTGATTTTATTGCAAGCCAAGTTTAAGTTTTTAAATTTGCGAGATGGAGTTTTAAAGCACTCGAGAGATATCCTTTGCTGCACTATCTGTTAACTGATTCTAATGCAGGTCAAGGGAGACAAGTTTCTTATTTTTCATCAATCCATTGCAAACAAATTAAAACTTACTCATTATACTTTTGAGAGCTTTAAATTTGATGATGAGATCGTTTGCCTTGCACATCCTTAAACTTATGGACATCAGTTTTATATTCCTGTTGAAGAATTCCTAGATCTCAGAGAGCTGCTCCTTCTGAGTTTCATCTCTCATGCTGAAGGCAGCTCTGAAATCATTTTCATCCAGCCTCAATTTCTAAATTGAGGTAGAAGTCTAGATACTACTGAAGAAAACAGATATACCTTTGATTAACATAAATATTTATTACAACTTAAAATTTTTGATAGTAAGTTTGCAGTCTGAGAGATTTAGATCTGTTAAGCTTTTGAGATTCCCAAAGCTTGAAGCTATCTAAATTAGGCACTCATCTCCAATCACGTTTGTAGAAAGATCAAGACTTCGCATATTTATCAAATGATCAAAAGCATTTGTGAGTTTCAGGCTTAGCTCTCTATCTTTATATAAATTACAATAATTAAATATCAAAGTGTATTTCATTGTGCTATACTTCTAGAGCAATAATTTGGCTTTCCCTAGTTTAAGTAAAGCTTTACAATAGACTTTCAAAGCCCTTGTTTCCTAAGTTAGTGCCTCCCACTTTAAGGATGGATATGAAACAATCATGCTAAACTAATAGCTTTGAAATAATTTCTCCTCCCTTCCAGGTTATTCGATTTCTAGACATTCCTTCAACATTAAATTTACTTTTAAAAAAAAGAGAACACTGCATAGATCGAGACTGGCTATCGATTGATTTTCATTTAGACTTTATTTACTAAAACTTCGATTCCTTTTTAAGTTATTTCATTGCTTGATAAATTTAAATGCACCAAAGACTTTAGCCATCTTATTGCAGGTGCAAGAATCTTTTAAAGAAATTAAAAATGATAATCTCCACTCCTTCATCACGGAGTTTATTTTTTGAAAGATCGAGTTGAGATATGTTGTAGAAATTATCTTTTATCCTAGTTGATACAATCTAAGAAATTATCTTTGCTGAATTTAGTCCCAATCCAATCTGAAATAATTAAAAATTTTAACTAACTTACATCGATTAAACGAAATTTTTTGTTGATGCATGAGGACTTAAGTGAACTCAAAAATCTTTCAAACTGATCTTCATGCAGATCAGCCTTCAAGCCAAGGTCTGAGAGCTTTGCTTCAAATATCAATCTTCCTTCAATTTCGGTTATCACTTGCTCATCTCCATTCACTGTTAAGCTAAATTTTAATTAAAGCCAAATAAAACTTACTCTATTAGCATTTTTGAAATGCTCTTTGCTTTTTTATTGCTTGAGAAAAGATTTTTGCTATTTGCTAGGCTATTTTTTCTTTTTGGGCTAATCTTATTGAAAAGAATTAATTTTTCGATTTCTGCTACTTAATCACGAGTTTGTGAAAATGTAGGTTACTCTAAGTCTCCATTCCTCTCTATAACTCTTAAGCTTTATATAGACTTAGAAACGAGGCTAGAATTGCTAGAAAGCTGAGGATGCTTATCAAATTAAGTAGTATCCGCATCGATTACATAATTTTAATTAGTTTGAGATGAGGTTTTTGCTTTGCTTTAACCCATTTGTCTCTTTTAATTTAAAAATTGTTTATCAAACTTGAAAGACTGATTGATAGCATTTTGAGGCGATAGAAAGGTGTTTAATGAAAAGTCCGACTCATGATTTTTATCATTTCTAATATATGTGCCTTTAGAATGTTTTTGGGTAAAATTAGTTTATTATTCGTCTTAAAGCAAAGGACTTGAAATTAGAATTCTGATATCTTAATTACTCCCAATTTTATTCTGGATTTTCTACTAAAGATTGCGTTGAATGAAATCTGATTTAATGTTGCTAACTGGGCTAAATAAATTGTTAATCTTACTCCCATTTGGTGTTGATGATATTAAAATTAATAAGAATGGAGTAAGAAATAATAATATGCTTTATAAATAATATGTGAGAGGAATTCAACTGTAAATCTGAGAAGTTTGATCTTTAAAGATAGTGCATCCCATTCTTTCTGAGATCTAAGCTGCTTTAATTTTTGTGACTAAAGCTAATTTTAGGCTTTGACTAATTAATATCATTTGCTAGATTATTTTATCTCTATTAATCAAGGGCACTGAATCTTCTTAGCATTAGATTTCTCTTTTTAGCAATAGGACTGATGGGATTCTCTAATAAGCATTTAGCAGTGAATAAAAGTGACTTAGTATCTCCTTTCTCCTCATCTACTACCTTGGTTACATCTCCAAAGAAAGATTCAATTAGGAGTTTGTCTATGATGTTCTACTTCTTAACTACCTATTTTTAATCTTGAGTAAGATAGTAGTTTCGCTTATTAGTGCTTGGATTGTTATTAAATAGGTCCTTAGATTTATTTAACTGCCTTGAGAAAGCAGATTTAACAGTCCTTGCTTTGCCACTTGCTTTTAAAGTCTTATTGAACTTTATGTCAATTGAGCTATCATTGAAAACAACCAATTAGTATAAATAATTTTTTTAACAACCCTATCTATTTCCTCTTAATATTCCTTTTTCTCATTAAAATTTTGTAGTTTATTGGTTACCTCATAGAGTTTTGCAATCCTTGTAACTCTCACTTTATTTTAATTTATCTAGTCAGGAGATAGAGGTGTTTCTTTGCTCGTGGTGTATTTATTTTTAGCTAGAGCTCGCCGGATACTATTCTTTGTTGCAGTGGGAAACCCTAGCAAATCCAAGTCCCCATACATTTATAAATTCAGGTTAAATTTTTTCAAAATAGAAACTTATTTTTTAATTTCCTAAAATTCTTTTACTTTGAGCAGATTAATACACCTAACCTCTCCTTCAATAATTATTTGTCTTCAAAACTTAATTTGAAATTCCTTGTTGTCCATAAATATATATTCCAATTCAAATTGCAATATTACTCTGAAGCTTTAGGTTTATACGTTTGTATAAAATCGGCTTCCCTTCTTGCTTCCAGTCTTCTTTTACTTAGGGTTAAAGTATTTAGGATCTGTTAAGATCTTTGATAGACTGTCTGAATTTTTCATTGATGGGTAAGTTTGCTATTGAACTATTTTTACTGATTTGCTTTGTTTGCTTTTACTGATTAAACAAGATATCCTCTCCAAAGTTGGATTTCATCTTTTTAGCAGCTTCCTTTTTTCTGTTTTGACTCTTCTATTCTTATTACTTTTCTGTTTATGCTTTAGAAGCAGATATTTGCTAATTTGGATAAATTTGTGAGTTCATTGATCCATCTCTCTTTTCATTCATTTATTAGTTGATGTATTAATTATCTTCAATTATTCAAATTTGGATGGAAAATTAATATTTTTAAAAGTCATTTCCTTAATAAAACATAAATCTTGCCTTAACAATTTATCATCAATATAACAAATATAATTTAATGAGAATATCTGGAGGAATTAGGTGATAAATGAGGAGTCGAAGTGTGAGATTAATAATAAAAGTCCCTCTATTAAATATACCTTTAATCAATAAAAAAAGAAACAAGATACTCCCAATATCCGTACAACATATATACAATTAATACGTCACACTCTGATTGGCGTGTTCCATCCTAACTTGGAGTTATCTTTCTTAGCATTTACTTTTGCTCACTTTAGAACAATTTATGCCTTTACTAACAAAATTTGAGAATGAGGGATCTCTGTGTTTGGATTTTAAAAAGTGAGGGACGTTGAGAGAGAGATGTGGATTTAAGTTTTAAGAATTAATGTAGCTCGAAGGCATATATAACTTATTATTGTCAAGGAACATAACACTCCTTAACTTATAAAATGTTCAAACTCTAAGGGCAAATATATACAGCAAACGTGTTTTAAACAACTATAAGCCCTCATGAACTAGCAAGCTTAGCTTTTCTCTATTCAATGAGGTAGCTTATGGAAGTATCTTAATTATGTAGCAGGAGACTCTTGTAAAGAGTGCTCAAAGAATGATCTCTCATTCAAAGTAGTTGGTATTCAGTAGCCCAGGAAACTAAATTAATAGATTTTAATTTGATTTAAATAAATTAATAATTTAAGAAAGAAGGATTATTGCCTTGAAAAAGTTAAATTTGTTCACACTCCTCTAGTTATATGAAACATAAATCAAAATGATGCTCTGGCTATCAGAATAAAATATTTTGGCATCTCAGTCTTAACTCCTCTAACTTTTAAGAATATATAGATTTATAAAACTTAAGGCTATTTCTTTGACTTTAAATATGGCTAAAATATGATTAAGTATCTTGAGTAAAATATTTAAGTACAGTTTCCGACAAGGTGGTAAGATTTTCAAACAATAGTAATTGGGTTCAAATTTCTGCAATTCATAAATTCAAATATAATCGCTTAATTCAGCAATTAACTGAAATGAGCAAACCTCCTCCTTATATAAATCAAGCTAATATAATATAATCACTCATCGCTCCTGAAAGGGCTTGAGCACGGGAATATGATAGAAGTATAAATTTATAAACTGAGATGGTAATCGCATCTAACCGCGTATCATGAGCAATAACTTTAAAACTACAATTGCGTAATCATGATAAATAAAGATAGTAAAAAATAATCAGATTTAAGCAAAACCAATAAATATAATAAGGGCTTCTGGGTTACTTAATTTCACTTTATCTATGATTGACAATTTTCTTTTCGTATTTATCCCATATAATTTATATTTTTTGGGCAAGCTCACACTTTATACGATAGCATAATTATCTTATAATTGTAACTAACAACAGGGACTGAATCGTTGGCGTCGGAATCGTTTCCGGTGACGTTGAACTTAACGGCGATGTGTCTGATGGGAAGATTATCTTCCATGGCGAGTTTCCAGTTGAAGTGGCCGCTCTCGTCGAAGTACTCTTGCATTTACCAGAATTGGCAGTAGATGAAGTCAAGGGTGTCGTTTCCGTGCTTCATGGCCTGGAAGTCGTAGTAAACTAACTTCATTTAGTCTACTCTTTATTATAAATGAAGTTTTGATTAGGCATCACCTCCAGCACCGTAGACCTCATCTTAATACTTAGGGAAGTATTCAATCTAAAATAAGAAAAGTATTGTTTCTTGGCGTACCTGAGGGTGGGGTTTTCAGGTCTGTTGGCAAGGATCCATGAGAAGCCGATGGTTGGGTTCTCAGAGAGCTTGATGGAGATCATGTCTCCCACGCTCATCTCTTGGATGGTGTTAGCTAGCTCGGGGCGGGCAGCAAGGTCGATTCCCAAGAAGATGGACTGGACTTGTGCCATAATGACTGCTGCAACAGTGAAGAGGGTAGTGAAGGTTCTCATTTGTTTAATGAATGATGACGTTATCTTGTGATCTAAGTAATATCTAGAGGCTTTATTATCCTTCAAATCATATCATATAAAATAAGTAAATGAAGTTGAAACTGCAGCAATAATTAATTATAAAGTTCTAGGCTAATCTTATTAAATAGTCCAAAACGCGATCAATTAAAACCGATTTCCTACTAAATCCGACAATTGTCTTCTATCTTATTAATTAGTTATCCCTAATTCTATCTTAATCCATCTTTTACAATAATTACTTAATAAAAACGAAGTCTTTAATTTAATAAACATATTAAAGCAATTTTATGAAGATTTCTTTTCTTTCTTTTGAATATAAGATTAGTAAAAGCAAAGTAATAGCAACCTATGAAACATAGTACTCAGTTATCTGAGGTTGAGGAAACTGGTATAAATTTTCAGAGAATATGAGAGAGAAGTTATATTTCTAGAAGATTTTAGTTTGCCTGTTTAAGGTTAAAAGCATTATTAGTAAATTAATTTGAATTAAATTTTAATAATCTAATTTTAGGCCCCATGATAATTTTTGTTTGATAATTAATTTTGGAATTTCTAAATTTCTGATAAAATATCATTAGAGCTCTGTATCAGTCTCACTATCCCAATGCAAAATATTAAAAAGAAACTATAGTCAAAATCTCCTCCTCAAACAAAGAGGCTTAATAGAAGGAGGAATTATCTCTTTGCAACTAGATTGGATCTGGAATATCTTCTAATGCCTCTCGCTCTAATCTTTCCCTTTCTTCCTTCTCTTCCTCCTCTCTTTGCCTCTTTGATTCTTCAATTTCTTATTGCTATATTTTCTTGATATTTTTATAGGACTACTCCTTGTCAAAGCATTATGACCAAGGTCCTCTGGGGTCATCCTCATTATCTGAGTCTTCTTCACTATCTTCGTCATCATCATCATCAGGCATGTTTAATTTGTGCAAGTCTCTTTCGCTTGTCCCGCTTGGTGAATAAGAGTCTACTTCTTGTTAGTCACCTTAGATATTGTAATCTCTGAGCACCATTATCTTAGACCACTGAAAACTTATTTAATCCAAAAGCACGTTTTCCTCTACCAGACCATTACCAGATCTGTAGGTTCCCGCTCCTTAAGGGAAGTTATTCCACCATTTTCCCTCCCAGGAGAATAGCCACTGGGCATCGTAGTATGTTCCCCACCCGTGTCTACAGAGCTCGTACATTTCGCCTATGTATATGTTCTCAAATTTATCTACAAACACCTTCTTATTCGGGTCAGACTCTCGTCTTAGGTATCCATATTTCCAAATACCCTTCATAAACTTATCCAGAGAGCAGTTTCAAGTATCCTTGGCCATGTGGTTGTCTCACCTTAATTTCTCCTTTGTATGCTATTCAAATTTAAGATCAATTAAAACTATTCCTGATTTCCAAGTTATAGAATTCATTGAGCCGACATAATTCAGACCGCGCCTACTCCCAAGATATACAGTTGATTTAGGAGAGAAGTACTTTCCTAGCCCTTTCAAGTAATCGTATTTGAATTTTCCAGAGTAAAAGCCACCATCTGTGTAAAATTATTAGCCTACACCATGTCTGTACTTATCCTTTCCTGGAAAAGATATTCTGTCAATCATCTCTCCAATATGAATCATACAATTTTTTAAGATTTAGAAGGGAGAATAATTTGTGAATATAAAAGGATGTTCCTTTCTCCATTCTGATATATCTATCCACTTGCGCAGAGGGCTTAAAACTTTCATTTTTCCATTCTCTTTTCAAAAATATATTTATCATATTTAGTAAATCGTTTATTTTGATTTTTATATATTTATTTATCATTATATTATAAATTGAAAAGTACTTCTGTGGACTTCTTCATTTAAACTAAAATAAATAAGATGATTTTATTTTCTCGAATTAATGAGATTTAAACCGATTTAATGATTCCTGAATTTGATTATTTTACATAATTAGAGCTAATTTTTTCATAGCAAATTAATGTATTATAAAAGTCAGACTTTTAAAACCAATGAAGTACTGTCATATTAAAAGTAATATAAAAATATTAAATTTAAATTTTCAAGAGGAAACTTTTAACTTCTGAGTTAGAGAAAAGTGCGAGTGTGCCCTAACCTTCAATAGCTCCTTTGCTTTTGATAACTCCATTAAATTGGAGTCTCTTTGGAATAGTTATCCTGCCTACTTAAATAAATGGTTTCATAAAGAATAAGATACTACTCTCATGTCCTTACTTTGTAACCTCTAATTGATGTCAATCCCCTTTTCCATTTAAGTAAATTTTTCTTTTCAAATATCCATTTTGACCTCCCCAAACTCTCTCGCATAGCCTTTCATTGTTAACTTCGAAGCCGTTGCTCTCTTCGTCGAAGAATACATTTTAAATAGCTAATTCCCCAAAGCAATTTTAATGCTCTCAATTTATTACCCTTTGTATTTTCCCACCTTCTCTCATAAAAATTAATTATATTCCTTAAATATAAACATATTTTCATCTAATTAATTTATTTAATAGTTTTTAAAAATATTTTTTTTAAATAGGTTGCCTCTGTTATTTAAAATTAAATTAATTTATATTCATTTAGAAATTTTGGATTTTATATTAAAAATATGTTTTCAAAAAAAAAACCAATTCAAGATTGAATAAACTTCACTTATAAAATACTCCGTAAATATAACTCTATTAAGGTTTGAAATTTACAATAAATTAATCTGGTTTAAACATTTAAAAAATTAAAGATATTAAAAATGCTTTTTCTTGTCTGTAAAGAACTTGTATATTATTTTTTACCCTTTTTTTGGCCCTTCCAGATAAAAATAAATCTTTCAAAATATTTAAAATTCGGAAATTTAAAACTTTTGATAGCTATTTAATTATTATCACTTGTTTATAAATATATTTTAATTATAGAGGAGAAATATGTCCTATCGGGAAACTATTTTAAATTTTAACATGTGGATAAAAAAAAAAACAAAAATTAAAAAAGATAAATAATTTAAACCAATTGAAATTTAATTTAGGTTTAAGCAAAAAAAAATAAAGGGAAAAAAAAATTTAAAATTTAAAAGCTAAAATTTTAAAAATATTAAACTAATAGAAATCTTCAAACAATCGAACTACTTTTAAAATCAAATTTTACCTTAATTCTGATATTTTCATTTTTTTTTCTTGTATTTTTGTAACTTTATTAGTATTTCAATTTTTCTAATAATTATAATATCGCAATTTTCTTCTTTAAGAAAAGCTTAGTCTAATAAATACCTTAAATTGTAGATTTAAAATATCTTAATAAATAAAATTAACATTTAATTAATTAAAATTTATTGAGAATAATTTCTCTTAGAGTTGATCTGGCTTTAGAATAATCGTACTCGCCCAAGTTCAATAATGTGAGTTTGATAGTGTTAAATTCAATGTAATTCATTGAACTCATGACTGTTCTCATATTAAAATCTGGGTCAGACTTAGTCTCAGAAATAAATTGCTCTTCCTGCTCTAATTAATTACAAATGAACTTCGAAATAATAAAATTAAGAAAATATTTACCTACTTTGCTTTTGTTTTTTTATCGATTCTGTAAAGTAATTTCCAAGAGCATTAAGTCTCTAAAGAATGCAATAAAGCTAAGGTATTTGTAAACCATTTTTAAGATTTAATAAATCTCATGATCTTTTTTTTACATATAATAATATTCCAAGAATATGATTTTTATATTTTTAAATAACTTTAATATAGAAGGAATTAAAATAAAACTTAAGATTAAAACAAAGTAAGTGGAATGATAAAATTTTAGTTTATTTAATGATCCTGTTTATATTATATTAATTTCAAATTAAAATATTTAATGAACTTTTAAGAGAAAAAAATAAGATTAATCATTAGCACTTTTCGCTTAAAAAGAAAATTTTAGGGTAGGATAAATTTAAAAATTGCATCTCTTTATTTTTTTCTTTAATTTTCATAAAAATATAATTTTTATGTCCTTAAATTATTTAAATGAAATAAGTATTGAAAATATATAAAATAATTGTTTAAAGTTTAAATTAAACATGATTGCATTAAATTGTATGCTATATAGCTTGCACTTCAAATAATCTCTAGGTCAAGGAAATCAACTCTTCTGAAGCTTTTAACCTTATTTTACAGCATAAGATCGACGATTCCATAATAAGCACAATATCAAAACGAAAAATATATTTACAAAATAACCTTCTTAATTCAATTTATGAAGCCATCAAGCATAAAATTACTTAAAAATTTATTTAATAAGGAATCAAAAAACTAAGAATATTAGAAAAAAGAACAATTAAACATCAGAGAGCAGCCACAATAATCATTTATTTTCAACTATAAAAGAATTAATAAATAAGAGTAGTTTTTATCATATTTTGCAAAAAACTATAAAACAATAGGAGAGTTATTTATACAAACTTAGGGACGACGAGATGCACATAGATGCGGGAGCAGGTTCGAAGATGAGGAAGCTAGGTCCATCTGGCCCAACAGAAGAGAGAAAGGAACCTGAATCCCTTCTTCCAGATAAGCAAAAGTGACTTAAGTCATTAAGTTAAGCTTAAATACTTTTCCTAAATATTCACTCTACCTTATCTCGCACACTACTCACTATTAAGTCCTCTGTATCGATAGCTTAATCATGCATCAAGTGATAGAGCAGCAGCTTCTTAAATATATTTAATAATTTAAAATAAGAATTCTTAATAAATGTTCAAATAAGTATGCTTTTTATTTAATATAAAAGTTTAGGTCTTATTTTTGCATAAATGTAATATCTTTTTGTAATCTAAAGATTTCTGCTTAATTTTTAGAGATTTTGAATCTAAAATTGAGATGAAGTCATCAAAGAGATTTTAGATTTGGTAAATTTATTTTTGAATTTTAAATCTTTAAAGGAGATAATGCTAAATAAATTCTAATAACAATTAATAGTCAATAATCTGTTTTTGAGAAGGGTGACAGATTTTATAAGTTAATGATCTCTTTGAGATTACACTCTTAGAGAAAAAGGAGAGAAGCTATATCATTACTGATTTATATATAAATTAATTATTATATTTACATTTGTATAATTATTCGCTCCATTGGCTTGGTAGATATGGCCATTGCCGTTGTGAACCATGTTTCCATGTCCAAATACATTCACCAGAGGACCAACCTAAGCTGGAGGATTAGGAAGAATGTTCTAGGCAAGGATGAGAGCCTGTTGCTGTCCTTAATGTTGCCCTTAGAGTTGGCCTTGGTGCTACTGGTCCTAGAGAGGGGGCTGTGGCTACTGCTGGTGTCTGGGTGAGTTGTCGTCTTGCTATAATAATATCAATTATTTCAATATAAATTTTGCTTACATTAGTTCTATTGTATTTTATATAAAATACTTCATCTATTTTATTGCTGTTTAGGAAACTCATCATGGATTTCATTTTGCAAAAATAAATTACTATTTTTAAAGAAAAAATATTAAAATTTAAAAATTTAAAAAATTTAAAATTTTAATTTTTTTAAATTTTTATTTTTAAATAAATTTAAAATTTAATTTTTATATTCGGGTTCCTTTTAACAAAAATTTAAATTAAAAAACTTAATAAGTTTAATTAAATTAAAATTTAAATTTTGGAATTAATCGTATTTTCCTCTTTGGGGTTCAAAATGATTTATAAATTTTTTAAAAACCCTAATTTAATTTTTTTTTAATAAAAAAATAAAATTTGGGTTTTTAAAACCAGTTAAACCCCTGAAAAATTATAAAAAAAAAATTTGAAAATAAATCTGAGTCATATGAAAAAGGAACTTTAATCCTATCTATCACTGTATTCATTAAAATTGGAAGCGCTTGCTTGAGAGTAGTTAATTTATTCAGATGTTTTTAGTTAAAGATATGAATGAGTTACCAGAGCCGTGTGGGTGATATATTTTATTGCGAAAAAGGCTCAAATGTACAAATGTCACATGCCATTTACTCAACCAATTTAAAAAGTTCATAATAATATACTAAAAAAAGTATTTACCAATTTAATTGCCATTATTGAAAAATAAAGCCCTTAAATAAATTTATATTAAAAGATCATTAAATTAATAGTTTCACTTTTCTAATTTGCACGAATACATGAAAGTCGAAATGGAGAATAGGATTTAATTGCCTCTTGCAACTAAACAATTTAATTAGGGTCGAATTATAGTATATCCATCAATCTCTTTGACAAGCCAAAACAAATATGGTTGCTACGCTATTACACAGGATTATTTGAAATTTTAAATTCTTAATATAGCCTAGAATTAAATATTACTAAAAATAATTATAAATTATTTGCTTAAAAAACTTAGAATTCATTATATTAAACGGTGAAATTCTTTTTGTTACATTTCTAACAATTCGATAAAGCATTAAATTCTAAGTAAATTTCATCCTTGGAACTTCTTAGTATGAGCAAACAAATATATTGATATCTTTGCTAATTTTCTTGGCTCCTAGTATTTAGTATCAATATCTCTGTTAATGATGTGCAATCATAATGTTAATATTAAAATACTCATACTAAATAAAAACACTGGCTTAAAGCAACATATCTAGCTACTTTTAAATTTTACATCAAAAATTTTCCCCAATTTAAATTAATTTTTTTTTTTAAATTTTTAATTAAATTTTCAAAATTATATTCATTTTAAAAATTGAAAGAAAACCCCTTTCGTATTTTTTAAATTTAAATCTAGAGAACCCGTAAGAAAATCAATACCCATGGTTATATTTCAAAATACAAAACAATTAATTTTAAAGTTTAATTTTTTATACTGATTCTGATCTTTAGCAGTGATGAAAGGCTAAATTTCTAAGTAATTCTGCATACTACCATCTATGTATTTGGCTATCCATATGAGGCGTCATAATAGACAAGTCAGTTGAATATAAAATATAATAAAATTTTTCTTTATTTGCTTAAAATAAATATCGCTTGTCCTTTATTTTTATCTTAATTGTATGAGTATGAGAAAAATAAAAAAGAATAATTTAATGAAAGAACGTATTTTAATTTTAAGAACGCTTAGTTGCTCATTTATATAACATTTTAACACAAGTATGGCAACTTTCAGCCGCTGGTTTTAATATTCACCGCACCTTTACCATGTAATCTCCTTCTTTATTATGTATTATAATAGAGTTTTATTTCATATTACAATTTAGATTAAGGTTTTTGCAATACTCTGCCTTATAAAAATTTTTTAAAGATAATTTATTATACTCTGAAGAAGAAGTATCTGGGTCTAAGTTGCTGATAATTGAAAACAGAGACATTCATATAAATTTAAATACATATTTTTAATTATAAAATCAATAATTCCCATCTTACATGCAACCAGCAGTAATTAAATGATTTAACAATAAAGATATTATATTTAAATTCCTCCACCGTTGCTCATAATTTTTTCTTATTACCTTGTTCAAATACCACTGGGCTCTCCGCATTTTAATACATATTTATAAATCTGCTAACCATTATTATATGATTAAATTAGAAAATTAAAATCTTGGACATGGAGTGGTAAAAAAATCACCGAGGAGTGGAGTAATGAGATCCTCTTATCATTACTCAAGACCCTTACTCAATCACCCTAGAAGCGATCTATTTAATCGCCCATCAATTTGAATAAAAGTGGGTTTGAATTTAGTGCCTTAAAATCTTAGAGAGGTAGTTGCAACTGCTCAATAGGAGATTTTTGAAGGTGAGCGGTCTCCTGGCAGCCCTCCTTTCCTACAAAACTATGGAGAAATATTATCTATTGCAACTAAACAACTATAAAACTTATAAGCGATCTCTAAATACCATGCCGTGCTTGTGACTTCAGTCGGATGATATCAGAATAATGAATAAGCAAAGTAAAGTAGAGTGTCACAGAAATTTTAAAAACATTATAAGAAGCAGGACTAGGTTATTAATAGAGGATGGTATGAGGATGGATTCGTCTACAAGCTCAAGATGGGCTTTATTCTTTTAATGTTAATGGCTATTTAATATGCCTTAATAATTAGATTAAGAATTATTATATTTGCCGAATCACTTTATTTTATATCACATTCTAGCATTTATCCTCATTAAAGAGCACACAGGAAGAGATTCTAAGTAGAGGAGAACGACCCAAAGAAGCAAGGAATAGTTATCAGCGGCGAATGGTTTGAGCAGCTTCAGAAGTATCCCTACTTCTCTAGTAAGTTTTAGAGTTTAACTGTGTAGAGAAACCTGGCACTGGCATCTACTTAATGAAGGAGAGAGCAAAGGTATTCAGAGCACGGAAGCAAAATACAAGCATCGAGGTGAGCAAGCGTCTATCACTATACAAACTTAGGGACGACGAGATACACATAGATGCGGGAGCAGGTTCGAAGATGAGGAAGCTAGGTACATCTGGCCCAACAGAAGAGAGAAAGGAACCTGAATCCCTTCTTCCTAGATAAGCAAAAGTGACTTAAGTCAGCATTAAGTTAAGCTTAAATACTTTTCCTAAATATTCACTCTACCTTATCTCGCACATAACTTTGTCTTCTCTTCTTCCACTCTCTTACAACTACTCACTATTAAATCCTCTGTATCGATAGCTTAATCATGCATCAAGTGATAGAGCAGCAGCTTCTTATAGTAACCCTTAACTAAGTTCCGGCAGTAAAACTCAATCCCGTTGAACTCTGGCGAGTATGGAACATTAAAAACAGGAGTGATGTTCAACTCAGCGTATGCCTTCTTCGCTTCCTTTGTCTTGTGTACGCTGAGGTTGTCAACGAGTAGAACGATCTCATCGTCTGTGATCTTCTCTCTGAGCTTCTTAAGGAACGCAACATACTGCTCTCGCTTGATAGAGCGAGGATGAAGGACATAAGCTTCTAAGCCTGAGTCTTCGCTGATTCCTGCAAATAACGCACTTGTAGTTATATTTACTTTCTACTCGTAAACTTCTATGTTATCGTGCTTCTTGTACAACTCTTCTTCATGAAGGTGTTGTTGTGTGTGAACACAGCTTCGTCAGCACATACAAACTTCACGCTATCCCTCTCACACCTGAGCAGTGTAAATATATTTCAGATTATTATAATAAAATGGCTTAGTGAAGTCTATAACGCGCTTCACTCGATTCACAGTTTTGTACGTTATGCCATTTCAACGATAGATGTTTGCTACAGTCTACGGGAGATCTTGAGATAAGGAAACTATCTATGGAAGATCTTCGCGCGCTACTCCAAACTGAAGTGCGCTTAGTGGCGAAGAGTTTGAGGATCAATCAAGTAATTGATGTGCACGAAACTTAGAAGTGCGATGAGGAACAGCTGCAACTCCTAACTTTCTCATCTGCAAAGCAACTTTCAAAAACGAGAGTATAGTACGCGGGCACTCTCAACATTTTTGCGATGGAGTTGATGTTGAGAACTGGCTATTACTACTGATAAGGGTGACTACATCCATACCTTAGAGTCAAAATGAAACTGAGATAGGATGGATCATGTAGTTATTTTTGAGTAATTTCGCGTTTGACTCACATGATTATAAGTATTATAGGTCTTATACGAATAGTTTATCACGAAGTTGAAAAATATATAATAAGGCAATTTGAAATAAATTCGGCTATTAAATTAGAAAGTTATAATAATAGTTAGGGAATTAAGAACCCCTAACGAGCATATAATACTTAATCGATTTAAAGTAATTCACAGGCGTAACTCCTTGATCAGTTGTGCCACGTCACCGCGAAAGCCCACCGTCAATTAGAAAGTTAAAATTCAGGACGCACACGACCGGCACTAGGCACCGGTCGCCCTTTCCCTGAAGGCTTTCTGGTTTGGTAATCCATTGGCTGGTGAGTAAGTGCTTAAAAGAGGCAAAGGATAATTGCAGCCGAAGCCCTGTGGAAGGTGGTGAGCTGCTCACTGGAGAGATAATCAAAGATGAGTGGTTCCCACTCACCCTCCTAATCCTGTTAGGCGTGGAGGGATGTGATCTATGGGCAAACACTCAGTCATGCAGCTGGACAGCGAAGCCAGACGCTATGGAGCAGCGACTTGCTCTCGGTCCGAAGCTACCGGATTTTTTTCTCCTTTTAGGTTTTTTTGGATGGTCTGCAGAAGCCGGGGGCTTCTGCTCAGAATGTGAGGTGGCGGGGGTGCCACGTGTTTAATATCCCTATTTGGCTGGTAGGTTTGTGTGCGTCAGATAAGTGCGTCACAGCAATATCATTGACGTCACGGCCTATCTTATTTATGCCGGGGGCCCTTTAACTCCCTTAATTATTATAATTATGAAATAAATTCTTTTTATTACAAGTCTGAATGAAAACAAAGCATGGAATATTCTTATATATAGCTATTAGATATCTGCATTTTAATTACGAAGTTCAACTGATATATTCATACGTTTTATTGACTAGTCCTTTTCTTGGCATAGTAGTTGGTTTATTGGATGATATTCTTCCTCCTTATTAAAAAGCTATCATTTAGCACCTATTACTTTTATTTATCCAATGTGATAATAAAGATTTCGATCTTAAGGAGAAATTGAGATTATCTGTCTCAAGGATTATTTGAAGCACGGTAATTTAGAGTGTGCCGTTATTTAAATTATTTAATTATTCGATAAACAATTTAAACTCCTTCTTGTAAATCGCAGTCGCTCTATACGATATTTTTAAAATTATTGATCACCTATTCGTATTTGACCTATAATAAAGAAATTAGTTTTACTTATTCTCACTTTATTATTGTATTATGGGGTTTTTAATATTTTTCTTTCTACAGGCACTTTAGTATGTTCAAATTATTTTCTTGATAGTGGCTTTTATGTTTTTCTTGGCGGAGAGCCATAGAAGGAGGCGAGTATGCTCAGAGGAGCCCCGGTTAATATGGAGAAAATTGTTAGACATATTGAGTTGCGGGAGCTAGGATTATATCTCCAAAGCCTATAAATTGAGGATATGCTTGAGAATTATAATACATAAATAATTAATTGCACTCTAAAAAATATAATTTGTTGCAATCAGTCAATTATAAAAAATGGAGTCTACCAAAAACAATACAATTTTTAAATCTTTTTAATTATATATTGATATAAAACTACTTCTACCTACACGACTTGCCTTAAGGAACTACAAGGGAGACAATTTTAAAAGCTATTTAGAGCAACTTGAAGATAGAAGAAGTTGATATTACACGCTTCATCTTTCCAGAAATCTAGAGGACTTTGTTTTCAATTATTAATTTATTTATTATAGTATGGCCAAAATTGCATATCATTTAATAAATCAAAAAATCTTACTTGAATTTGAAGAAGATGCAATATAATTCAAGACATTGCAAGATAGACAAGGTATCAGAACCTTTAAAAAAGTTAGAAAGTAATAATCAAGCAACCTATGAAATCCAACACTCAGTTATCTTATAAAGAAGATATAGTAAATCTATTTAAAAATTAAAAAATAAAATTATATGTCTGATAAAATTTTCAAGCAACATTTGCTTTCCTTTGTTTTTTATATTAGATATAATTTTCAGTTGAATTGGTATTGGCACAGTTTAGCAAAATTTAATTAATTTTTGCTAATTTTTAGCCACGTTTTGATATTGTAAAAGAGACTTAAATACTTCACCATCGGGGATAATGTGTGCAGAGGACTTCCATATGACACATCTATGTCCGAAAACTAAAGGATTTAATATTATTATGATGTTAGATATTTATAAACTGAAATAAACAAATGGAGATTCCATATTTATTTTGCAATAAAAAATAAATTAAGAACTATATTAAAATTGATTACATGCTAAATTTCATGTTTAAGAGGAGTCTCAAGCAACTTCAAAGAATATTATAAAATTTATAAGGTTTTTATCTTTTACAATGATTTTTTTCTTTAAGGTAATTTCAAGGTAATCGAGCTGCTAACCATAAATTCATTTTAACTTAGTAATCAAATTTTGTCAGTTTAAAAAAATTCATATGATGTAAAATCTCATTCTTAATCTCTTTTATTTTAATAATTTAAGCAGTTAAAAAGTTTTTAAGATTGAAAGAATTATGCATTTTTAGTTTAAAAATATCGTATAGAATTCAATTAAAATCGATGATTGCTTTAAATAAATAAATTGAGTGTACTTCGTGTCTATTGAACTGACTAGAAATGACCTGATCTGCAATTGTCCGAGAGCAATCAAAATATAATAATGATACATTTTTGTATTTGAGGATCATCTATTAAAGACAGTAAATAAATTTCGTTTTAGTGGTCTTCGAAGCTCAAGCTGGACTATATTTTGGTATTTCTCCACGAATTCTTTAATCTATTACATCTTTGTCGATTTATTTATCTCTGTTTTTTCCTATAGTTAGTTTTTTCATTTCATTTGAGAGAATATAGCTGCTCTCTAATTTAGCCTGCTCAAGATCAGTCTTTCATTCTTAATTAATCTAAAATAATTTAATTTAAAATCTTAAACACAATAATTTAATTTGGCTTTTAATTAATGAAGGATTATCCAACTATATTTGTAATTAAGAATTTAGGATCTCTAATAAGCCTTTTGTCTAAAAGAGATGTCATTTAAGAACTAAGAATGGCTAACTTAAAAGATATTAACTTTTAAGAATTCTTAATTAAAGAGTATAAAATGCTTATCTTAATTAGTTTTCTTTATTCATTTCAGCATTAGAAATTATAAATGGATAAATATAATGACTACTCCTGAACACAATCATGCAGTTTAGAGCAATATTCTACTCAATCTAAAACATCAATAGTCATTATAAAAAAGAGTGATCAGAACTCAAATTAATAAGGAGTTATTTTTGACAAAGCTCAGATATCTTGCAAAATAGAAAAAAAGAGAACAAGTAAAAGAGAGCCAAAAATATCAAAATCCTCTATAAATATTTTAAACGTGAGAAATACAAGGCAAAAAAAGAGCAAGACAAGACTAGCAGAGGGAGAAGAGAATATATATATCAAACATTTTAATAGTAAATTGCTTTAAATACTGATATTTTATCTTTATGAGTTTCTTCGTAAATAAAATAAATAGCGCTTCTTTGCAGCAAGATGCTATTTATTCATCTTTTAATTTGCTTTTAATGATTTTTCATGTCACTCATAACTCTTATTCGAGAGCTCCCACAGAGAAGTTAAGGGAATATAAGTTTATAGAATATGATGCTGAATAATGTAACCGCTTAAACCACTTTAATTCAATATTTTTAATAATTTTTCTTTCCAATAAATTCTCAACTATAATAATTTGAGGATCTTTGTGAAAGGACTTCCTCTAGATATGAATTGCAGTCAACTCCATGAGAATTTTATTTGTAAAATTAAATTTAAATAAGAAGGAAGAAATTTATAATAATTTTTATGGATTATTTTAGCATTATTTTTATATGTTAAAGACCGATCTTTATCTTCTAATATATTTAAATATATTGAAGAATTGAAAATGATATTATACTCTCACATGCCTAGATGAATGCTATGAATATTACTATCTTCATGGATTTGAAGGCAAAATCGGCTACTCTGAAGTCTCTTGAACTGAGCATGGAACGCTCTAGCTGTCCTAATCAAGGATAAGTCATAGTACTTCTCAGCTCAAGCTTTTCCTTTGCGAAGGAGTAAATTACTTCATTTGAAATGAGTGATGGGGAGAAATCAGTCCAAAGTAAACTTGAAGCATTTGGGTTTCTAACATCTATTGCGCTAAGTTCAATATTTGAATAGTGAATTTGAAAAAGAAGTGTTATAAATTATTAAGTCTCATAATAATTCTCCACAATTTTTAAAAGGCACTAAGCTAATATATTTATAGCGTATTCACAATAATATATTAAGAATTTTTGCACTAATTATTCCTTAAAATTATTTTAATCTGATTTTTTTAATAAGAAGAGAAATAATTAGCATTACTAACCTACTCTATTTTCTTTAAAAATAGAACTGCTAGAATTATAAAAATAATTATTTATTATAAATCTAATTAAAAATTATTATGCAAATTATTTAAAGCAATATAATGCTATTAATTTTATTGAGAAGTTTGATAAAATATGCGGCGGAAAATACGTAGAATATGCAGTTTAATAAAATAAAAATTAATTAAACAAATCAAAAAATAAAATAAATATATTTTTTAAATAAATAATAAGAATATTAAATTAATATTTGAAACATAAGTCCTAATAATTAATTTACTTTTTCTTCTATTCACAAATGTTACCTGGGATTTTCTTTATAAAAAGTGAAACTTTAGTTTAGATGTTTTATTTTGAGCATTTATACTAAATATTTTACGCATTGTCGATCTGCTTCAACTTTTATTTTTCTAACTTGATTCTAATGGCAGCAATGTCTATCACCTATAATTTAAAAATAAATAAAGGTTTATAAATTCAAAATGACATAACAACACCCTCAAGGTGTAAATAGGCTACTGCGTAAACTGGGAATCCACCACTTACGTACATGTGACTGCTCAGAAAAGACCATGATGAGCCGCTCTACAGTACTAATTAGGAATAAAAGGTTGAAAAGTGGACTTGAATTTAATGATTTTATTTGTATGCACTCTCTCAAGTCCCTTCCATGGAAAATGGTAAACCTTTTAAATTCTATCAAGTTTGGTTAGACTTAGATATGGAAAAAAATGACCAAAGACTCCTGGTCGGACTAGGAGACTCCATGGCATAGTTGTTTAATTTTTAAGTAATAAAATTTTAATTGAAAGTGGTAAAGCCTTAAATAGTATTTCTCTCAAAGGCATCAGCTACGTTTTGAGTTAGTCTTGCTTCTAATTAACTCATTCATCAGCAATTTTAACTACTAAACACTGCTCCTAACCTATATCCGAATAATGATAGTGCAAGAAAAATTGAGTAAGCATGGCTGAAATCTCTCCGCATAGCTCCCAGACTCTGTTTGTGCAAATACTTGAGATCTAAGTTCTTCTTTTATATTTATTTATAAAATCAAATTAAAACTAAGTTGTTGATAAATTAAATATAGATATAATTTAATTAAAATAGGTGATTAATTTAAATAATAAATGGGGAGTTGCAACCCCATATCCCCTGATCTGTAACTTGCTCGATAGCTAATCAAAAATGAATATGAGTTTTTTCTTTAATCATCTTCATAGCACCTTTAGTAGCGAGATAAGGAGAGCGCGAACCATCCATATTCAAATTTTGGGTATTCAAAAACTTGTGTCGCTTATAACTCTTGACTGTGCGTTCCCATACAAAAGTTGAAAGGACATAAAATTCTTAGAATTTCATGCTGAATAGAATGATCTAATTATTATTTAAATATGAACCACTTCAACTGCCACTGATCAGTTCCATTTTGCTTAAATTTACTAATTAATTCAGTTTTAAATTAAATTCTTAGCTATAATTTATAATAATAATTATGCAGAGGTGTGGCACGATGGTAGAACTTACACTTCTAGAGGAATAGGAGTGGTTACCCTATAAAGAGAGGAGTTGATGGAAGAAGTATTGAATATGTAAATTAAGTTCAAAGTGGAAAATTTGATAATACAAAAGTACAAAGCATCGACGACAAGACCTTCAAGTACAGCAAAGCCTATTCACAATTAATAATAATAATAAAGGCCAAATATGCATCATAGACCTTACAATCCTCATCAGCAATAAAATAAAAGAGAAAATCAGCCTGTTAATCTATCTGCTTAATAAGAAGAAGAGAAGATTTAGAATCATATTATTTTATCAGTTCAACTTTTATCAAATACAGAATATATAAATAAATAGCATTAATTTCAAATTAGAGGAAAGCTGAATAACACAATTTTGATGAGGTGATTGGCATTTTTATGATTTTAAACACTTACAAAATATGAAAGACCTTTAATTAAAGGTATTAATTGAAATTATTTTCAAAAATAAAATAAATAAGAATATGATAGTAACTTTTCTTTGTTTAAGAATTGTGTGTACTTATTCTAGAGAGAAGAACCAGCAAAATATATATTCTAGCTTTAAGAATCTGATTTGCTTTACAAGTAGATTTTTAATTTTTATAATTATTGACAATCACTAAGCATTACCACTCTCAATATTTTGTTAGCTTTATTCAAGATCTAAAAAGCTGCAAAACTTTTTGTTGAAATCTCTGATTTAAAAAAAAAATCATATAAACTCGAAGTAATGCGGTAAGAATTAATGAATTGTAATACAGTTCAAAATGAAATTACCACACTGCAATAATACTTAAAAGATCTCTAGTGAAACTATACTAATAAAGTAAAGGCTAAGCTTTTTATTTAACCTAGCATTCCACGAAAGAAAAGAGCTAAGAGTTTCTGAAAAAAATTATAAACATAACTGTTGAAAAACTGTTTTTAAAACCTACCACTTAATTATCTGGGATAGAGGATGGACTTAATGAGAAGATAATAAGTATAAAAAGAGAACGATATCTTAACATTTTTTTTTTCGAAAACTTAAATAATTTCAAAATTCTAGATTTGAGAATAAGGTTTTTTAATGAAATAAACAAGTTATTTATCGCTTATTTGATAAATGCCTATTCGATAAGTTGTTTTTAAAGAACCTTAGTTCTAAATTGTAATAGTTTGAATCGAATTGCCATATTTAAGGTTTTCATTAGATCTCTTATAATTTCTTTGTATAATGAAAATTCATAAACAGGAAGAGTTAAATACTATAAAGATATACAATCTTTTAGATGATACAGATAAAAATAATCTGAAGTAAATTTTCCATAAATATGGAGATATAAAATAAGTTAATCTTATCCCTAACAAACAAAAAAACTTATGAGAATTAATCAAATTTAAGCCATATATTATAATATGCCCAGCCATTAACTATCCCATTACTATAATTATAGTAGATGCCTTTGCTTGAAAAATCACTCTGAGACAGCACACTATCTAGGTTTAGGATATAAAAACTCAAATTAAGCAGTGAAGTATTTTTTTTAAATGTATAATGAATGAATATTATAGTAATTCTACTTAGTGAGCAAGGATAGGAAACATTATAAGTTTGTATTTAGTGAATATCGTTTGAGTATCGGCAAGGGTAAAAACCAAAATTAATACTTAAAGCAGCAGTACTCAGTTATGGCAATAATATAAAATATTTTGGGCAAAAGTTTGCTTTAACACTCGGAGACATAATCTGTACTCTTGCTCTCACCCGGTTTGGCTGCTTATTGCTCACACTTTTCAAATATCTTTAAACACCATTACCTAATAATTATAAATACAAAACCTTAAAAGAATTCGCTGTGTGAATGAAGGTCAAAATATATCTGTGTAGGAACTCAAATAAACTTCCAATAACTTTCTTTCATCGAAACTTTTGAGAAGGGATTGGCCTATATCTACAGTATCTGCCAAGCAGAAATTGGAAATGACTGTTTAGTGCTATAAATTTAGTATTTATTATAGTTGATAATTTAAAGGAAGAGTGAATTAATTAAATGAACTATATTCAAATGATTAGAGAATGACAAGGGAAATATCTATACTGAATCGTTTCTATTCCATTCAATAAATTCCGCATTTTTAATAATTTTTTATCTTAGCAAATTTGTGTGAAAGTACTCAGCCCATATATAAAAGCAGTAATGATAAAGTTAAGGGGAAGAAAAGATCCTCATATATTTAGATTCTGAAAGAAATTCATTATAAAGAAAAAGATTTTTAGATTATATCCAATTTTTATATTCTATAAAATTATTTATTGAAAAAATTATTAACTATAATATCCTAACAAAGAGAACCCAGGCTAAATTATAGCATTTTTATAACATTTTATTTTTAATTTTTTATAATAAAATTAAAGTTGATAAATAATTAAATATATATTTGAATTAAAGCAGAAAATTAATTCTCATTTAATTATGGCTAAAACGAAAGAAAGAAATAAATGATATGATAAGACTTATTTTATGAATAACTAAAACATATTCTTTACAGATTTACTTATTTTTAATAGAAAAAAGAGACATCTATAGTAAAAGACTCTATATTTTTTTAGAATTTTTAATAACATAAAACAAAACAAATGGGCAGATGTTTAAATGGAACTAGTATGGAAATTAAATATCAAGTTTTTGCAAGGATTTTCCCAGTAAGAAGTCTTTCCTAACTCCAGTCATAGAAATAGCTACTCTGATAAATGGAAGGTTGATATTCTAAAGAATACCAATCAATTTATTTAGGGAGATTAAAAATGAATATCAACATATTGTGCAAGATAAAATATGGTCTCTTCAACTTCAAGTTCTTGTTATTTTTCTATTCCATATAGAGAAAAAATATTGGGTTTTCAAGAATTACTGCATTAAATTATATATCTTTATGAGATGGGACTAAGGCCTATTACTTCAAATTAATAAAAAATTAGATATCTTTGGCTATATAATTTTAAAAATAAATTTCTGAATACATTGTATTTTAGAGTAAGGGTGTAATCGTTAAGGATATTTGAATATAAACGGTTTCTTATTATAGCTGAGAATTTAATGGAAAATAAAATTAATTTATATATTTAAATTAAAATGGCTTAAAGGGTTGCAGTTGAAATGTATCCAATTTAAATAATTATGACACCATTCGATTCGGTATGTAATTAAAAGAACTTTTTATCCTTGCAACTTTTGTTGGAGCTTCGTGAAAATCATATTTTATTTCTGAGAGATGCTGAGGCGATTATTAAAGAAGAAATTCATATTAATTTTTAATGAGCTATTGAACAAGCTGCAGATCAGGGGGTCTGCGATTTCAACAGTCGCAAAGTTGCAACTCCCCATTTATTATTTTAACCAATCACCGATTTTAATTAAATTTTCCACTGTATTATATTCAACAATCTGATGCTTATGATTTTTAAAATAGTAAGAATAACGAGCACCATAAAAGTTTTTTAGAGAAATTTTTTTAATTGAGTGAGAGATGAAATTAGATTTTTAAGATTTTCTCAATTTTTATTTATTTCTCTGATAATTTTAATTTTGAAATGGGACTCTTTTGATAGGGTAATTATAGTTTCAGTTGAACACAAAATATAAAAATATAAATATACTGCTGATTTAATTTTTTAAAACTTATCAAAGACTCATTGAAAATTAATTTTTAGAAAAACTAATCCATTTTTTATTAATTATATAGTTAAAATATTCATTTTTGGTATTCAAAATAGCTTAATCAGCTAAGGATGCAATGGAAAATGAAGACAATAAAATTAGAGGGTCATCAGTAAATATCTTTTAAAAAATTTATGATTAGGAAAATGAGATATACCTCTTTATTTACATTTACAAATACGTTTTATAATCTTAGTGTTCTAGAAATTATTTTAAGTTTTGTAAATTGTTTTCTTTATACTGACCTTTTGTGCAAAAGTCTCAGCTTATATTTCTATATTTCCAATAAATATTTTATTATTTATCCTAAGAAAATCGTATTATTTACCCATTATTTTCAATTATATCTATAAAATCGATAATTATAGGGTAAATAAAAAACTTATGCATCTATTGTATAAATTATTCCCCACAAAAATTCACTTTTAAAAGAAGCTTAAAATAAGATTAGCTACAGAATATAAAGCTAGAAAGCATGATAAAAGACCATAATCTTAGGCCCGGGGCCCTAGAAATGCTGCAATATTGTCAAAATCTAACAGATATATTAATTTTAATTTAATTATAAAAAGAACAATATATAGAAACAAATTGCATATTATTTACAATAATTTCACCAATCATTTTTCGCATTCAGAGAGTTAAGCTAATATGGTTTTTTTTTGGAAGTTTTATTAACTATATAAGAAGATTTAAATACTTTACATTAATATTCAAATCACGAATCATTATCTTTAATTGTTTTAAATTTTAAATTTTTTTAGTATCCTGATTTAATATTGCAATAAGAGGGAATTCATAGTAATAGCGAAATGAGCTTGAAATTCTTTGGTTTATTTGTAATTTATATTTCATAGAGCAAAATATACAAAACAGAGAAAGAGAAAATATCTAAAGAGGCCAATAAATTAACAATAATTTTAATGGGCCTAGAAAACGGATTCTAAAACCTCAATCTAAACTAGAATTTAGGAGGAGCCAACTTAAAATAATATAGAGAAAGTAAAAATAATATATAAAATATTTAATCAAAAATAAAAGATATAAAAAAATACTTATGAGATAACAATGAATATCTTATATCTAGAATTCCAACATTTAACGTCTTTTAATCATTTCATATTAGAAATGGCTTTGCTATTAAATAAATATAACGGTCTCATAAATCTCTAATGTTCCTAGCTTAATATCATAAACTTTGAAATTCACTCACTCAAATAGCAAAGTCTCAACTTGTCAAAATAGTGGCAGTTTTCTTTTGCAATTCTGTGACTAAAATGTTATTTCTTAACTAAAATATTAAATAAAAATATTAAAAATACTTAGAACTATAACAATAATAGCAGCAATAAGCTGCTATGTAAAATCTACTTCATTAATATTAGTAGACAATTATTGACTTTCGAATAAAATTATTATTAATTTAAACTTAATTTTTTGGGATTTCCCTAATCTAAGACTTAAGCGACGCAAGATATGTAAAACTAAAAGTAGAAGATGAATAGTAATTAAAAGAATCTTAATATTATCCATTCAGAAAGCCAGCTTTTATTGTAGGAAGGCACTGTTTTTAATCTTTTTTTACTAAAATTTAGAGAAGTTGCTTTGAAACCATCTATATATATTGGCATGTTGATCAAGAAAGCTCCCTTTAATTGTGGGATTTAATAAAATCAGTAAAATTCCCTTTTTTTTTAATTTTTTTTTAGCAATACTGGCCGACAAGGAGCGCTTATAGTACCAAAAAAGTTTATGCACAGAGAAAAGCCTTCTTGGGCCTCGTTTGTCGAGGCTTTACAGATGCAAAAAAATATGTTTTTGAGAAATCGGGGCTGAACGTCTAAAATTTCTTTTTCTATATTTGTTTTTGGGATGCCACAAAAATTTTATTTGAGGAGCTAATAATGCTTCAAAACTATCCAATTTTTAAAACCCTTTAATTTTAAATTCTCCCTTTTTAAATTTATTTACGAACTAAGTTCCCCGAACTCTTCCCCCTTAACAACTTAAAAATATTCCCAAAAATTAAAGGGGATAAGGGGTCAAGTAAACGGCTTCAATGCCCAATACAAAAGCTATTTAAAATTTTTTGTTTAAAATACGGAAATCTGATCCTCCTTAGAATAACAAGATTCTAACATAAGTTTTGGGGGCTAACCATAAAAAGCCCCCGGTCAGGGAACGTTTATTTTTTAATAAATAATATTTTTAACCAAAAAAATAAAATATTGAAAAGAATTAAATTAAAAATTTTCCAAAAAAACCAATTTAATTCAATCAATTTAAAAAATTAAAAATATATACTTTTAATTAATCAATCAATTAAATCAATTTATATACCACTTGTAACTTGGACTCTTAAATCACATGCAAGTTATTACCCCACTTATATACACTTTAAAATTTTCGACTATTAAATTACATCATTAATTCATTACAAATTACATATGCTTAAATTATCTACTCTCAAATCACTACCTCATTTTACACTTAGATTTTTTAAAATTTTTACCTTCATTTTATCATTGCATTCACCGACTTTAATTTATATCTCTCAACTTGGGTGTCTTTGATTG